>JAUZNC010052545.1:27961-53904 GCA_034780395.1 Vannuccia rotundouncinata | reverse complement strand
CAGAGATTCTATTATTGTCAAATGTCACACATACCCACTGACTGAACAGCAATATTTACTTACATAACATTTTCACACCTTCACAAATTAAACAACGCTGAGATGCGAATAATAACGCATAACGCTCAAAATCTGAGAAATGCAACAGTTTTGTACCCTTATAGCTGCTAGCTGTGCAGAAGTCACCTATCTAGCAGAGCAATAAATAAAAAGGAATGCATCAATAATAGAGAAGCAGCTATTACGCCCTGTCACATGGTATGTTAATGATTTGGCTCTCCAGATAATTAATTGCCGGCTAACGAAGGCCAACCTGCAAATGTTGTCACAACAAACCCCGTTGTCAGGGAAGATTAACCATGCATAATTTAAGTCCCGCGAATTATTGATATATGCCCCCGAAGATCTGTCGCAAGAGTGTAACATTTATTGCTCCCTAGCCTGGATTATGAATGATACAGCTCCTAGCTGGGTTATTAATTGTGGCTATCAAATGTCTAATTATGTTGTTGTTGGAGCATTTTTTTATAATTAATAATGACCTTTACGTTAAATTTGGAATCCAAAAGATAAGAAATTTAGATGTTTTGGCCAATTTTCAAATTCCAAACTAAGAAATATTGTTCTGAACAAAATGACCCTTTTTCACAACTATGCGCAAGTTGGAGTAAGAATGTCGAAGGGAATGAGAGGCTAGCGACAGAACCCATGCCACAAGCTGAGTGGCAGTACATTACAGTGCCCATGTTTTGCCTCCAGGCAGCAGAAGGTCGCCCAACCTCTATACCCAAGAATCAAGACACACACACACAGAGAGAGAAAGGACTCATCGATCCTCCCAACTCGAGGCTGTGACGTCACCAGCCAAATCGATAATAGCATGAAAAAAGGAAAAACAGTTTGATTCTCTCAGCGACCAACGAACGAACGAGCGAGAGGCAGAGAGACAATTTGATGACAGATTAAGGTGAAGAGGGAGAGAGAGATAAGCATGCACGGGAAGAACAATTTGAAGGATACGACGTCATGACTAGAGTTCACTTGATACCAGCACATGTGAAATCAAACTTGAGGAAACGACGAGGGGGGGGGGGTAACAGCCTCATCCGAATGGTGTGTTTTTTAATTCGACGTTTAGAGAGAGGAAATACCCACCCCCGTGGCTTTGATCGTTTGCTTGTCTGTGAACAGCAACAAGAGTCGCATGACTGTCTTTAGAAACAACTCGAACAACAGCAGGCGAACCTTCCCGACGTTCTTTAATGCGAATGAAACCATAATTGGCAAAGTTAAATGATTCAAAGTTGAAGGGACACAGAGAAATCCCCCCTCAAATGCTAATTAGCCGAAATGTAATCCTCTTTGTGACAATTAGAAATAATGATAAATAGTACAGAAATCGTAAAACTCCTGTCAATATCCGCGCTATACGCCTCTTCATCATTAGCGCCCACAATCTCGTGGAGAAGCGAACGTGCCGGCCGAAGACTCTCCTAATGAAGCAAAAAGCAAAAGCGCACACTGCCAATAAGGAAAACGGGTCTACAAGGGGAAAACAAATTAATCTTGTTACATTGTCTTTGAAACGTGGAGCAGATCTCCCATTGACAGGACACGAAATAGTCAGACTGTGGTGAAAACCTGCTCAGAAAAATGCTCCTCAACTATGGAAAGATTATCCCCCGAATATATCAATATGACTGTTAGCGCTTGTACACGCAAGTGAGGCTGGCAGCAGAAAATAACACAACTGAAAGGTTGTGCGCATAAATTTGATAAAAGAAAAGACACAATTTAGAAAGGCAGGCTAAATATAGTTTAATGGCAACACTTACCTTGATGTAGCCCTGGTTGTCGATGAGGAGGTTTTCAGGCTTCAAGTCCCGGTAGATGAGGTCGAGAGAATGGAGGTATTCGAAGGCCAGCACGATCTGGGTCGCGTAAAACCTGGAGTGTGGCTCGCTAAAGAGAAGGGGCAATATATTATGGAGAGAACTGAGAGACAGACAGGAGGTAAGAGCAGCCAGCACGACAACTTAAGAGGTTTAAGTTGGAACAATGAAATGAAGTGAAAAAATAGCCCAAAACAAGATTATATTTCTGCGTTAAAAGTAGACATAAATATTGAAACAGCATTAAAATCATCGGCATGACAATATGAAACACTCATGGATAACATTCAATTAACAGCTGAACTTTTTTAATACCGAAACTGGTGCTTACAGCCTTTCTAGATAGGTTTCATATAGGTTGCATATAGGTTTCATATAGGTTTCATATAGGTTTCATTTAGGTTTATATGGGATGTTTTCTTAATCTACAATTTAGTTGACTACAGTAATATATTCAGTGAATAAATTAAGTGTTGATCTACAAAATCATTTAAACATTTTATCATAAGTAAGCCCATAAAATATTTTGAAGCCTTTTTAATTAGTTGCTGCTTTTTAAATCGTTTCCCTTATAATTACATTAGTGATAAAATTCAAATTATCTGCGATAAGAATGTGAGATAAATGTGCTTTCGGTTAAAATTGTAATTAAACGTATTTTTAGAATATAGATATATCCCATGACGGAGTTGAGAAATCAGACGAATTCAGCTCTGTAAAAAGTGAATATTACGGCCAAAAAGGGGAAGAGAGGGAAAAAAATGAAACTTAAATTAAATTATACAAGAAACAGAAAAAATAGTGAAACGACATGGAATACGCCTCGACAATAAAAGATTAATTTATCTGCTGAAAAAGAAAAAACTGGTAAAATATCTCAAAGATAAGTAAAGTCACAAGACACAGTCGTTGTCAGATTGTCTCCGACCAAAGAAAAGTAAAATATTACCTCATTAGTAGATTGGCCGTGGACATAGAGAATTAAAACACAGCTTTCGTGTTATTGTGGCAAGAGAGAGAGAGAGAAAAAGATTGGGAGAGGAATCAGGAAACGCCCATATTTACATCAGGTGGAAATAACAAGACATTCTACTCAAAAATTCACTTTTTAAAAAAGTATGCTCAAATATTCATATAAAACCATGACTGACTAGTATCAGTATATAATACTTTGAGGGGAAACTTTATATCAATGAAATTAACACTGGCCTGGCCTACATTCCTACTCTATAGCAGCTAGTCAGAGAATCGAAAGTATCCTTCCAGAAGCAAATATTAGTAAATTATTTTCTAGAACTGAGGTTACAAGCAGCAACTCTTCATGTTCCTTGTGACTTACGAGCGACCCAATTCATTGGCAATAATAAGGCTGAGAGAGGTTGCTTAAGATGTCGAATGACAGAGAAAGCAAGACAATCAATAGCAGAAGCAACGGAGAGAGAGCAGTGAGATAGATACCAGTTTTTTTGAGGGGGATTCTGGCAATAAAAAATAAATAGTTATCCCTTCTATTCCTTATAATATCCGACCCAACAAAAGAAGTTACTATTCATTTCTTCCTTCTGCCATCTTCAATGTTTAAACTTTCGGTCAGATGTAGTGTCGTCTGCAAGTTATGAGGAAGATATCCCAAGCATACTTATCTCCCTTTATACTCTATGTTCAGTATATTATTAACATCTCCATTGAGTCGTAAAACCAGGCAAAGTTCCACTTTGATAACTCTGTCAGTCATATTTCCTAAGCCAACTAATATCCCGATTTACAAAGACAATTAAGCCAATCGATACATTTAATTTATTCCTTTTCTTGCTTACCTAAATCTTCCTATCCTCCGCAAATGGGAGAACATCTCTCCTCCGTTGACGAATTCGAGAACCATGTAGAGGTTGGTGTTGTCCTGAAAAAGCACAAAAAGTGAACACGGATAATGAAATGAATACAGAAGCCACCAGGTACCAACATTGACCCCTTTTAATTGTAGATATTGGCGTCAAACATTCCGAAATGGACGTCTGCCGGTGTTGGAAGGATTGGTTTGGACCACAGATCTTTTCTTCCCCACGATATTAAAGAATAGGAATATAATGTATGCAATATGTTCTTATAAAATAAAAGGTTTCAATAGGTTTTAAAGGGTTTTGTTGTATATGATTTTGATTATATAACAGATTTTTTCATATTAAAACAAAACAAATTAACATATAATTATGTCATATAATTTTATTCACGAATACTTTTGAATTTTGTCTAATTCCTAAATTCAAAAGCATATTGAATTGAAATGAATTGAAATGATATGGGTTTATTTTTTAGTTTTAATATGAAGAAATCTGTTATATAATCAAAATCATATACAACAAAACCCTTTGAAACCTAATTAAACCTTTTATTCTATAAAAAATAGGCATTTTCTTTTAAAAGAAAAGGTCTGTGGTCCAAACCAACCCTTCCATCTGCCGGGGTCAATGTTGGTACCTGGATGAAGGAATGAATATGTGCAAACGTAAGCCCAGGGATGTTTCCAAAATAGAATTAATTAAAATACTTTCTGAATAAGATGTACTATAATGTAACACGGCTGATTTGTCATGAAATGAATGACCCAATAGAGGGACACCTATTTTTCTACAGTAATATCGACACAAATCTATAATTTGTTATGAAAAGTTCATTTTGGAACCAAGCCCTTTAAGAACACGTTCCACGTTACAAATTCGCTCATTACTAAAACGAAAATCAATAGGAAACATTAAGTGGTCACCATATTCTAAGAGCCATGCGAAGGTAGCCAGCCAAAAATGTTTAATCACCCAATATTTAAATTAGCAATCAGAAAAGGGGACCCCCAACAGCATAAACACAACAGAATGGGCACCCTACAGTCACACAATACCCCACAGCCAGTTTATTTCATTCTTTCTATCACTGTAAATTTGTAAACAGAGCTATAAAAGTAGTCATGGAAACCATTGATTGTAACAAAGTATGCCCCCATTTGCATTACAGGCACGATATACGGTGCAGTATCATAAGTATTTCCGGAATGCTGGTTAAACTCCGAAAAATATCACAACTATAATTGGTACCTTTGGTTGTGATAACCTGAAAGATTATTGTAATTGTATGCTTATGGATACATTCACAGAGGTAGTTAGTTAGCTGTCCTGTTAATTATTGTATTTAAATCTTTTTCAACAAGCATTAAAACTGCAACACAGGTGGGACATCTTCCTTCTGCAAAAACTGTCAAGAACCACGAGGTCCTTAGGAGGTAGCCATGACAACAAAGGTATGCGACTGTTTAATGATAAAAGTAGGTGATTACAACGACTCTGCTAAAAGAAACAATTTGCACAAATGATTGCGAGTTCACTTAAAAACATTTTATCCGAGGTTAATTTATCCAAAGTATATTTATTTATATATACACCATTTATTTAGAAAGTAACACCTCAAATGTGTTCCATACTAATAAATCGGCACTTTAATTAATCTCGAACCTCCTCTTCACTCACCTTAAAATGAAACTCCAAAGTGACCAGAAATGGGAAGCTAATAGCTTGTAGGATTCTTTTCTCGTTCAGGGTGTGTTCCACTTGTTTCAATTTCACTACCTGGAAGGGTTTTAAGAGCGCGAGAGAGATGGGGTTAGAGTGAACAAATTCAAAGTTTCGATAATATGTGAGTATTTATAATAATCACAAATAATGAAATACGAAAGGGGATATCTATAATTCATATGATTAAAATAACCTGATAGCAGATAAGATTTTTGTTCCATAATCACCTCACGCGATTTATATTTAGAGGCTTAAAATTAATTATTTAGAACTTATGAGGCATAGATGCGTGCTTGCCGGCCATGAATAACAACTCCAGGAAATAGATTTTAAATATATATATATATAAATCGGTCATAGAATAAATTATTACTGCTGTCAAGGGGAAGATATAAGTAAGAGCAATCAGATATCACCTAATTATTTCAAATTAGAAGCTATCAAAAGATTGTTCAATAAACCGGTCGACCGAATTATGTGGAATTATAGAGCGCAAGTTAATTGCTTGTGTTCCAAGTCAAAATACAAATCCAAACAAAGTAGTTTGATTTTCCACTTTAGATAGTTAGAAAAGCGAACTGCGCAAAAATGAGATGAAAACAATTATTGTTTTAATCAAATTATTTAAATACAACCTAAAATTAATCACATATCGATTTAAGAGACGATCGATAAGACCAATCAAGGCATGAGTAATACCTTTTGTTTGTCTAATATCTTCATAGCAAAGTAGTCCTTTTTCTGCTTGTGCTGTACCAGCATAACTCGTCCGAAGGATCCAGTTCCCAGGGTCTTGATGCGATCAAAGTCATCCAAACAAGAAGTATTCTAACGACAAACATTCATTAGGTCATTACCAAATATTACATTTATCCTTTTCCCCAACAAATACATTTTCAAAGGGCATGTTAAATAATATCTACAGATTAGTTAGACAAAGAATAGAACCAAACAGTTATTCGTTCATTAGTAGAAAATATTGCAAAGGTTTCAGTAAGTGTTAGTATATTATAATAGTGTTACAAGGAACAGCTAAAAAACTAAAGTTTATGTCTAAAGAGCGAAAAGGTTAAACACACCAAATTCTTCAAGAAAAATGAAAATAAACATGTTAAAGTATCTTGCCTTGTCATTAAATCAAGTGACTCTGGATAATGTACACAAATAGCTAATATTAAAGGTTTGTAAGGGACAATATTTAATACATATATGATACATTGATGGTACGGTACAGTCCAACAAGATAAAATTTGTTTAACAACATCGACTATAAATAATTAAATACTAAACTAAAGATACACGATGAATGGGAAGAATAAAAATACATTATTACCATTATTCTTTTGTATTGTAATAAATTAGATGCATAACTTATTCATCAACATAAATAATGTTGATGAAAGATTCTTAATTATTAAAAGTCGCACTTACTTGGGCTGGTCTTTCCCATTTTTCAAGGAACTCCTTTTTCGCTTCTTCCAAAAAGGCCTTAACTGAAAGTCAAAAAAGAACAGAAATTACAGTGCATTTTTCGTTCAAAACCTATTGTAGATTTTGTAGCTTTACCATTTATATTTTTGCATGTCTAAATTTTACATTTTAATCTCGATTACATTTGTATGACATAATAAAGCTTATGTGTGGAACATTTTAGGTTTTAAATTCTTAATAATTAAAGAAAACTTCAAGACACACATTTTTAATTAAAATAATATATAGTTAGTTAAGGACCTTTATTAAAAAATAAAACCCCTTTTGGATGTAAAATTTAACAATTAGTGAAAAGTATTATTTTTTAAATGAACTTTAGTTGTTTTTTATTTAGTCATAAAACAATATTTAGTAACTTTATGTTTAATCTTTTCTTTTGTATTAATAAAACTCATATTATATTGGTATATTCCACATTGTTTTATTACCAAAAAGAGTCTATTACAATAATTTTCCCAAAGAACTCAAAAAGCTTAGAGATTTTACATAAAATATTTAATTTATTTAAGCAGAAAAAACTGATTACTCCTCTTAAAAACAGTAGAATGACAAAAATTACTTGATACAATAATTCACATGTTCTCATTATTGTTAAGAATCATAGGCTATTCTGCACCTAAGTAGTTTACAAAATACTGTAACAGTTATGACTTAAAGCAGTCAATCAGTTATTTTGAAGATTCCAGCAAATCATAATTGGCTTGAGATAAGTGGGTTATCATTATGTTGCAATTAACGAATTATGAAAGTTTCTAGTTTGACATCCTATCCTAACTTTTTTGTTACAGTTGCAACCGCATCCAATGAATTTTTCTGATAATTTAGAAGGTTAGTCTAATTATTTGATTAATGATAATTTCACTGCCAATATTAGCTTAATATAGTCACTAATGTTGTAATATTTTTTAACTATTGTAAAATTTGAGTCATAATTCAGTTGCATAATTTAATTCAGTGTTGAAGAACAAGACCTGCAAAATTCAGTGACAATCAAATTAGTTGCACTAAACGGTGTCCTTTGATGCTCTGAGCCATAATTTCAAAATATGAAAACATTATTGATATTCTAAAATTATTACATCAATAGATATAAATGTTGAATTTTTAACACTTTTTAAGTGTTATTGTTAACTAAAATCATTGTACCTTCACTAAGAGTAACTATTGTAAACATTTTGAATAAATTAATTGCATTATTTATCTGACTGAATCTTTAATATTATGTTTTAAAGTCAAATGCAAATTTTCCATATAACAAAACTTAACTAGCCGATAAATATCTACTATAAGTATATTATTATTTAATATTTAATAACTATTTCAGATTTAAATCTTTATAATAAAAATTGTTACGGATTGAATTTTGTGACATATTATTGATTGTATGATAAATCACACTATTGAAAATTTTGAAAATTAATATTTGAAAAATGATTTTAAGTTAACAAATTAATCTAATATGTTATACTTGTCTGATTTAACTTATAATATTACTGGACAAAAGATGAATAAAAGTTGTAAACAAAAATAGAAGAAGCAGATTGAATAGATTTACTGACTCATAAATAAACTAAGAAATATTTAATACTTACAAAGTCAGGTATCTTATCTGACATAAAATGCACAAGCAAAACATAATGAATAATTTAAATTATGTTGAATAGTCTCAAAAATTTAATAACTTTAATTAATAAAATATAAAAGAATAATAAAAGTAAAATGTTCTGGGTTTATATGAAATTTAAAAAAAGCAAATTAAAAACCTAATAAGAAATTGCAGCACTTTTCAAGTTAACAAAAATATGAGTATGTTATGATTTATACAATATATTTATATACTACTCTAAAGAAATAAGCAAAAAAGTAAACATACAATGAATATTATAAGTGGAGTAAAAATTAGTTCTGAAAAATAAACAAAATAACAAACTAAAATTGGTTCATATAGTTTTAGTCTATCAAATTGATAATAATGGACATTATTAAATCCAAGACTTTTAAAAAAATTAGAAATTAGAAAACTTTTCAAGATTACTCCATATAAAGGAAAGGATTTTGTGCAATTCTAAGATTTTTTCTATTTTTTCAAATCCATAGAAATCCTGAAAATTATACAATTAATATATATTAATTGAATTATGTAAAAACTATTTTGTATAATTAAAATTTAGTTGTATGTGTGATAATAACTTTTTTAAAGCAGACTCATATGTGAGGATTTATTGGGTTTGGAATGACAGTTAATCAATATATTAAAAGTAAAAAGAATGATATTTTTTGAGATAAATGTGCTAAGTATGAAGTGAGCTTTACAGATTAAATTATGTGAAAATCCATGGAAAATTTTAATTCCTGCATTTATATAAATAAAAAAGATTATTCTTAAAACAATTTATTGGGTATATAAAAAATTAAAATAGATCTGTTATGCAAAAGGGGTGGGGTCTTTAAAATTTTGTTTTTCATTTAATTTATTTTTGAATGGCCTTTGAAGACTCCAAAAATTAACCTCAAAAAGCTTGCTCATAATATAGTTCCAGTCAGGAAAAACTAATATCCATCTTAAATTATATGGTTATGGCCATGTAAAGCAATTTCAATACTTACTATTGCCAAGCTGTATTCCATATAACCTGACAAGGATATATGTGGCATAAATTATATACCTAACCTTATCTTCACTAGTTAAATTGGAGAAATATTGATAAATATCCGGAGTACAATTGACATATATTCCAAGCTGGTACTATCCTCCATATAGTCCAAGGAGGATATATTCAGCATATGATCAGGAATATGATATATAAATGAATAGGAACAGTCTAAAATATGATGAGTCAAAAGACATATAATACATACTAAGAGTTACACCATAAGTCACCAATTATATTTTAAGTTAATTTAATAAATACTAAAAAAATAGATTACTTTAAAGATAATTTTCATAATGTATCATTACATTTGGAAATGTAATTCCGATTATTAAAAAGATTTTTTCTTTCTAATATTGAAACATGTTTAGTGTTCCCAAATAGTAATAATTACTGAATTAATTATTGATTGATATAATATTTCAATAGTATTTCATATTATGGTGAAAGCTTTAAATTTCTAAATGAAAATTTTATTCACAATTATTTTTCCTAAATCTTGACAATTATGACACTATCAGGCTATTAACATACCATCAGCTGGTTCTCCCTTTTTAGCAGCTTGTGCATTACCCATTTTTAACAATAAATTGAACAGAAATGCGAAAACAGTTGAAAGTGAAACCTCGATTAATTTTCGCGCAAACTTAAATTGTTTTAATATATAAAAATTATTTAATATTTATATCGTAACATTTTAAATTTTATATTTGTATAATTCTTAAAAATATTTATTAATAATATTTTGAAAAATAAATTTAAAACAAAACATGTTTTTTTTTCCTTTTGATAAACATATTATTGTAATACGAAAACTTAGTTAGTAGTGAGGCAGTTAAGATGCCAAACTGATATGAACAAGGTCGGTACACATGTGAGCAAACATGTATAAAACAGGTTCGGATACCAAGCCATCTGGTCCCAAATGGCTATAGTATCGATTTTTCCTAAATCAATAATGTAGAACCAATAAACGGGATTAATTAAAAAACTATGCATTTTTGGGCAATGCAATGTATTACCGACAGATAGAAAACCATACCCAATTAGTCTAAATCTGAAGTTTTGAAGTCATCAAAGGTTAGTTGATGATGTAATTACAAATCGATCAAAAACACTATTTCTACTTTCCTAGCTACATACATACAGACACACTCAATAAATACATACATATTATACCTATTTAAAATAGTCGGGAAGCATTTATATAAAGATATTTTGGTTCAAATTATTCAGAAAGCACCAAATTTGGCACATATGTTGATTATGCCACACGTTTTCGATTTTTAATAGGCGCCAACACGGGTGCCACCTGGGGGCGCCATATGGCGAATATACAAAATGGCCGCCGTATATATATAGGATATGACATATATGAAAATTTTATAGGTATTTATGAAAGAAAAACTTTAAATGGCAAATTTGATGCATTTTGAATGCATATAATATATTACTAATATATAGAAAAATATGTATATAGTATCTAAATGCATCATTATTGTTTTGAAAAAAAATCCATGCATAACGTCTTAGACATTTATCTAAAAAATTAACATGTCAAAAAATAATGTTTTTAGTGAATATCTCAAAAAGGAAACATCTGAAACCCTATATACCTGTGTTACCAACAGATAGGAAAATGACTATAATCTATCAGATAGGGCGGGCTAAATGTCTAGAATTTTTTTATAAATCTATCAATGGTCAAAAAGTACGCTGATTTAGTGCGGAAATATCACTTTTTGTTCATTGATTGATTTCTGAACATTTTCTATTCTTTTAACCTACCCTAACTGACAGACTATGTTACAATTTTCCGATTTGTTGGTACTACATATTTAGGGTTGTCAGATGTTTCCTTTTTGAGATATTCACTAAAAACTTTATTTTTGAAATGTTAATTTTTTAGATAAATGGCTATGACGTCATACATGGACATTTAAAAAAAATATTGATGTATTTAGATACTTTATATAAATGTTTTTATCCATTGGTAATATGTTATAGGCATCCAAAATGCATCATAAAGCAGTTATTTGCGATTTACAGTTTTTCTTCCATAGATAAAGAATTTACATATTTAGTATTTTCGCCACTCCCCCAGGTGGCACCCGTACCTATTGTGTGAGTATGTATGTATCTTGGTAAGTAAATACAGTGTTTTTGATTGATTTGTAATTACGTCATCAACTGACCTCTGATGACTTCAAAACTTCGGATCTTGACTAATTGGGTATGGTTTCCTATCTGTCGGTAATACATCGTATGGCCCAAAATGCTTAGTTTTTGAGTTAATCACTGTTATTGGTTCTACATTATTGATTAAGGAAAAATCGATACTACAGCCATCATCTGGGGCCAATTTCTAGATGGCTCGGTATCCTAACCTGTTCTATACATGTTTGCCCACATGTGTACCGTTTTTGGTGTTTTTATCAACCTTTGCACAATTTTTTGGCTTAACCGCCTCTCTATAGGAAATATGAATACATCTAATTATAATAATGCTTTACATGCTTTAATTAAAATATAGTTATTATATAAATAATAAAATATGCCTCTCATTGCTAAGGTTTTAAATTTCTATTCTATATTATATTTCTGTAGTGAAATAATAATTCATTCAGATTACTTTCAATGAAATTAAACTTTTGAATAATCAATTTCATGGAATTATTTGATTTAATATAAAATTGTAGGTATGTTGATCATGGTCATGGCAATGCATTTTACTTTATCATCGTTTTATGTTATTATAAAACTAGTTGAAAGTATCAAAATATAAATATTTAAATAGACATTATTTTCATATCTATGGATGAGAGGCATTTATTTCATTGTAATTTAATAAAATGATAGACATCCCAGTATTACGATATGTATTTAAAAGTTATATCAAATTCTCAAACATTATATATCGTTTTACTTCACATATGGCATTTCATATTATCAAGCTTTAATAGCTTAATATAGCTTTAATTACACATTTTTCTGTGCATTCAAATTTTAAATAAAAATTAATTTTATGAAATGACGATTATTTTTATCATTAATTGTTTATAAACATTTAAATAGAATAACTGCGAATATAATAAAATAGAAATATTAGAAAATTTTTAATATTTCAATATAATTAATAATATTATTGTTTTAACTAAACATCACAAAATTCATAAAAGATAAATTAGTTACTTTTAATTCAGTGATTTAATTTAAAATGGGAATTTAATTGTAATTTAATGTAATCTGCAGTTTAAAAATTGCATTTTAATAAATTGAAGGCATTTAAAAATCGTTTAAATAAATTTAGATAATAAACGATCTGTGTCGTATCTTAACAATACGTTAATGGTTTTGGGTCACATTCCTTTTTAAAATTTTAAAGAACTATATTATAAGTAGGTAGGTATATATTATATTTAATCTAAATTTGTACATTGATAACATTATTGTGCACTAATAATACTTCCAAGTATTTATAATATTTAAAAAATGTTTTATGAGTTAAATATATATTATAAAAATAAAAATCAGAATATGTTTTAATTTTCTAAACAATTATTAAAAAATTAATTGTTACACACTGCTCCACGACATAAAACCAAATTTTATTTTTAAAAACAAGGAACGATGTAAAATATCTGTTTTACTTCAAATTACATTTTTACCTGACTTTATTTTAATAAAATTGCAGTAATTACTACCTAATACAATGTTTAAGCAAATTTTGTAATGATAAATAAATAAAGGATTTTATACTATCAGGAATTAATTCATATACCTACTTTGCTAATGATTAAAAGGAAATTTAACACTTACATTTTTTAAAAACAATTAACTTTTTCGAAATATCTGCAGGCACCATCTTTTAACTCTGGATTATATTCTGCGCAATATTCTGGTTATATAGTAAGCTTGCAATCAATCCAATGCTCTACTACATTCACAGATGATTTTACATCATAAAATAAACATAGGAATGATTTTAACTAGCCGCCAAAGAAGTATTTATGGTTAAAGACTAAATGAAGACCCATAAAGATATAGTTACTTCTTTAAAGATATACAAAGATGTACTATAACAGAGGTACTTACAAAATTTCATTTGGAATTTGATGTTTCCTAAGGAGGGTTTGTAAACACGATATGAGGAATGCAGGAAATATATCTCTAGTCTCGTAGTGCAAAGGGCATTGCAATATAGTTTATGTACCCCGGTGCAGTACCTTATATATGAATATGATTGCAATACAAATACTAATCTCCTGATGTAATTACGTATTTGATAAATAAATTATACTTCTTGATGCTTAACCTCCCGGTTAGAAGGTATATTGTTCGTTCTGAACTCCTACTCAAAATTAGGAGTCATAATTCATAGTTTTGTGTTAATAGGTAGCTGCTTATACTTATATATTTTATGACTACAACAATAAAAAGTTGTTTAATATAGTTCCAATATCTCGGTTAATAGCGTCAAACTTTTATAATTATATTTAAGTCAAATATATCGGTAAATGATTGCATCATTTGGAATTAGAAATCTTCACCAGTTGTGATTTATATTATAATAGAACAATGGAAAAAAATATACCCTGACCATTTTTAAATACTTTGAACTTTAGTGTTGTCTACGAACTTTGTAAATAAAAATATTTTTAACATTTAAAAAATAGTTTTGAAATATACGATATTTCGTTATTATATTTATACGAGTGGGGCATACAATTCTAACTTACATACGTCCCTGATTGGAACTTTAAATAAATCATTTAGTAATTTAGTTTTTTGATGTTTATTAATAAACAAGATTTGAAAAACGAACAAATTTATTTGAAGCTTTTAATTTTTTTATAAATTATCTGTCATATTTTTTCCATGTTGCTACTTGTTTTAGGAATAGTAGTATAAATAATAAATAAAAAAATAAAATAAAAAAAGGAAATGTTCTATTAAAAAATATTTGTACAGCAACGTAAGGAGCATATAAGTTATCAAAATAATTAAAAAAGTATTTTACTTCTACTATATCTTCGTCAATCATACATATTTATTGAAATGCTTATAGAAATTACTGTTTATGCATGAAATATTAAGATGGCTCTATCTAATATATTTTAACCTGTCAGCAACAGCTGGCTGTTCAAAAATTATCGTTAGAATTAGTATATTTTGATATCAGAAAACCCTCACAAATAATTTTTAGATTTCATTTAATTGTTGAAATATAGAATGCAGAAAACTAAATTTTTATATTATTACGAATTTCATAAATTGAAAATTATTAGATCGAATTAAGGCACCTATTAAAATATTTCTGTCAGTAACAAAAAAACGCATTTCATTATTAAGTAAAAATTCATAACTATGTTATATGATAATTATAAATCTCAATCAATGGAACCGCAGATGCTGAATTTATACCATTATTTTAAAAAACAAAATGATAAGCCAAGTCAATATATATATATATATCAGGGGTTTATCCAATATTATTCATCCAAATATGTGTAAAGAAAAATGAAAAATTTAAAATATAGCTTTTTATTTTTAGTATTTAATTTACGAAATTGCAAATATTGCAAGAAAATGAGATTAGAGATTTGCTAGTTACTAGGTAGCGATAAAACGATTCTTAGAATGCTTATAAACACACTTAAAATAATTAATCAATATAATAAATAAATATCTAATGAGAAAATAATTAGGGTAATTCTTGATTTAATCAAAATCAAAATAATATGTTTATACTATTTATATAACAATTAGTAGTATAAATGTATATAATTAAAATGGACTGCTTTTAATTATTAAATGCATATTGCGATATTTGAAAAATACAAAATATCTTTTTAGATTATATTATATTATGTTTCACGTATTATGTTTTATACTATTAATATATTATTAAAATCTTATGTTTCATACTATTTATAAAACAATTAGTAGTATAAATGTATATAATTAAAATGGACTGTTTTTAATTATTTAACGCATATTGCGATATTTGAAAAATACAAAAATCTCTTTTTAGATTTTATTAAGCGGCATTCAAAAATATTTAATCAAATAGTCATTTAACTAAATATAAATATTCCGTACTGAAACCCTATATATTGATATTATAGTCACCACTTTACAAATGATAAATTACTATAATTATTTGTATATGAGCATATAATTACTTATGCTTTGAAATAATTTTTTGGTTTGATTAAAATACTTTTATTATTTTCTTTTATATTTAGAGAAAATACGCAAATTACTCTCGCAAAAAACTGCAAATCAGAGAAAGAAAAAACCAAATTGTTATTTTAATTTAACATTATAAATGTTGTTAAGATTATAATTAGTTGCAATATTACGGTAAACATTATTTGAAAGTGAAGCCGGCTATAATTAAATATACATTAAGCATTTTTTGTGTTTAAAAACGCGTATTCAAAAGAGACTTTTCTTGTAATGCGAATAACTGTTTTAAAAATCTGCTTTCTACGCACAGAGAAGAACGTTAAGAAATATTTCCTTCTTTTGATTTTTGTTATTGTGTTGTGACTGTAATTAAATTATAAATTATTTATTCCCTTTATAATTGTCTATTTTGCAATCATTTGAAAGACCTTAATTTTAAATAATTTAAAAACTTTTATTTAACAATTACAAATCACGCAATAATCTATTTGAAACCAATTTCGAATTTGTGGATTGACATAAAAAACTTATGGACATGACTATAATCCAACTAACAGAGCTGCTAAATAGTGTGTTTACAATTTATCATTTTATCCTAATTATTTGAAGGTATCAAATTATACTGAATCAATTTTTTAAATATTTTATTTAATTGAATAGAAAATATTTCAACTAAATATTCATAAAAAATATCATTTCGTTTTCTCGTTATTTTTGATTTCTGAACCATTTCCTTGTTCACGAATGTTTATGGACAGTTTAAATGTTTATTGCTCCTGTTAATTTTGATGTAATTAGAAAACTTCTTTATAATATAAAACTATACTAAAATAATAATAATTCAAATTTATTTTAAATATTTTTAACCTCCCATTGTTAATTAAAACAAAACAAAACATATTTTTATGTTGACGTAAAAACACACATACATGACTTTAACGTCTACAAACATTTACAAATGTATATATGCATATGACAGATATCCTTTTACTTTCAAAATAAAGTTTCCTAGACATCGTTTCCTTCCCAGTTAAACATAATTAAATAATATCGCCCTGGTGTCTCTTCTCCTCAAACAGTGTACACTCGATGTAACATCATATCAATGCTGTTACCCTGCACATTTCTCCTTTTAACTATACAAAGCTACCCCGCAACATCTAACTTAATCAAATCCACATGCAATTTCCTCATTATAGACAGAATCATAGTCTGTTTGGTATATTTGGAAAAAATTCGATTTGTTGGAAAAGTTGTCAAACTCCTCCTTCTTAAATCTAGAAGCAGACAGACCCAAAGCCTTTATGGATATCTATGTAACTCAAAGAATATTGCCCACCAGTTTCTGTTTCGTAAACGTCACGATAAGGCTAAACATGAAATATTGAATGTTATATTGTCGTGCAATTGAAAGGATAACGATCTTTGGAAATAAAATGCGATAACAACGAAATAAATTGAAAAGGTAGAAACAAATTATCTTCCTTACTTTGCCCATTCAAATTTAATCGATTATTAATCAAGATGAACTTAATCAATTACTCAAATTCTTCTTAGATTAAAGGATTAATTAAATCCTTTTAAAGCATTAAACTTCCCTTTTTTTGCACATCAACATTTAATCGATTGATTACACTCGCGCAACATTCAGTCAAGACTGGATTTTGTTTACTATAATTTACAATAAATTGTCAAATTAATAAAAGTTACATTTTAAAACGACTAAAAAATATCTTAAATAAACGTTTTTTAAAATCAGAAGTAATGTATATAGTCTCTAAAGATTCGACTTTTAACTGTCTATTATCTTTAATATAGTAGTTTTATGGCGCATGCCATCCAGCCGAAATACAGCCTTCAAAAATATCTTTGTAGGAAATAGGAAAGCAGCTTATATTACAAAAATTCAGAAACTTCAATCAGAATTGGGGCAAGCTGCATTCGGGATATACCTCAAGAAATCTTATGGTTGTCCGTTTCTCTGACGACTGTGAAGGAATAACGTATTTTGTCGCTGATCGATGTATCTGTGCAATTTTAAAATAAAATTGAGAAGGACAGCTGTTCCTGGTGTCTTTTGCAAAAACAGAATATTTGTCTTTGAGGTAGATTATTAATTTTTCAATCGTAAAATTGGTAGTTTCACTATATAAATTTAAAAGGCAACTCTTCAAGGATGTTCTTTTAATGATTATCTTTCAGATTAACCCTGCTGAAATTAATAATAAAACAATTAAAAGTGATAAAAAAACCTACAATTCTCTATACGTATAATAAATACAGACTTTTTTTGATTAAATATCTAAAGAGGATGAATTATTCCATGGATTATTCCATTTAGTGTCCCATTTAAATATTTTACAATCTATACTTTAGTTTGCTTTGAAATTTATTTATGAAAATATATTATATAAAAATGAAAAAGTATTTCTATACGATTATTTTTATGTAAATTTATTATCACCGCGTTATCGTGTCTTCGTTTAACTTACAACCTTTCTTTATGCTAATAGTTCATTCATGTATATTTGCCAACATTATTATGATCCAATTGATTGCTGACGGTTATAATAGGCACATAATAATAAGTGGCTTGGAAATTATCCGGAAGCACTTTTGGAAAATTCAATTCCAACTCTCGGCGCTTTTGGAGAGAATGAAGAAGTCAGGAACCTTTATGCCAGAACGGTTTCAGGAAGAATTTTATTTTAAAAAATGAGAGAAAGAGAGGATAGAAAGGTTAGAGCATGAAGCAGTAAAGAAGCATCGTCAGGTTTATAGAACCAACGTAAAAGTGTATTTGAGAGCCACAGATTTCATAGCAGGGTCCCCAGTATATAGGTAAGCATTCAAGATAATTATCACCGCCGACAAACTAAGTGGTTTTGGCGGACTTTCATGGATTTAATATACTCTTGAAAGTTCTTTCAATCCTTTAATGTTGGAGGAATAATCGCTGTATTTAGCAGCAGAAAATATAGAAAAGCAGAGAGGAAATTTCCACAATAAAGTTTCGTATGAAAAATCAATTTATCAAGCAAATAGGTACTCTAAGGAATTGAAGGTATATCACCAAAACCGATAATAAATTCTGAATTTATTCCAGTCCATTATTTTATAACAATAACTGTTTGTCCAATGTTTCAGAAACAGATACATAATTTTGTTTTTGAGTGAATGGAAGCAAGACACGAATCTATTTATTGTTGTATAAAAATGATACGTTATAATATTAATATCATTGCTTATCAGTGTACTGTTGGCATTTATAGATATACCTGAACATAACATTTATAATTAAATACGGAATTCAATTAAAAATTCTTTTTACATTATGTCAAATAAATTTACTTTGAACTTTCTATTTAATGATATAAAAGACAATTTAAGGGAAGAATATATATTTGTTTTTAAAATAAATTAACATTATTTACAAAAAAATTTATGAAAAATTCTTTTAGATGTAAATTGCAGTAGAATTAGATTTAAAACATTTTGAAATGGATGTTAAATCAAAATTTTCCAAAAGTAACTTTTATTGTTTTAATTAACATTTAAATAACCAGTTCTGCGTCCTATAAACACAAAATAATCTGATATGCGTCCTATAAACACACAATAATCTGATATGCGTCCTATAAATATAAAATGATCTGATATGCGTCCTATAAACACACAATAATCTGATATGCGTCCTATAAATATAAAATGATCTGATATGCGTCCAATAAACACACAATAATCTGATATGCGTCCTATAAACACAAAATAATCTGATATGCGTCCTATAAACATAAAATAATCTGATATGCGTCCTATAAACATAAAATGATCTGATATGCGTCCTATAAACATAAAATGATCTGATATGCGTCCTATAAACATAAAATGATCTGATATGCGTCCCATAAACATAAAATGATCTGATATGCGTCCTATGAACATTCAATATTCTGATATGCGTCCAATAAACACAAAATAATCTGATATGCGTCGTATAAACACAAAATAATCTGATATGCGTCTTATAAACATAAAATAATCTGATATGCGTCCTATAGACATAAAATGATCTGATATGCGTCCTATAAACACAAAATGATCTGATATGCGTCCTATAAACATAAAATGATCTGATATGCGTCCTATAAACACAAAATAATCTGATATGCGTCCAATAAACACAAAATGATCTGATATGCGTCCTATAAACACAAAATAATCTGATATGCGTCCTATATAAACAGATAAAATATTCTACTATTTTCCATAGTAAAGTTTTATTGAATATTAGCAGGAGAGTTCCATTACTATCTATGATTTTTGATATTTAAGCTATAGTCAAGATACGATGGCTCGCGCTGCAACGATACAATATAGTATTGACTTTGTCTGCGTTTCATATCCACGAAGATAATACTTCTGCCCAACGCGTCGAATAGATTTCTTACGGTCTATCAAGTTGTTCAATTACCTTATTTCTTGTTTTACAGTGTTCACGAAGCAGAATGGATATGACTGATTCAAGTTTAATTGTCAAGGAGACCACACCGGTTTACTTTGCCTCGATCGAAATCAAATGATAATTACAGCCTCTGTGTTTTTACAAAGAAAAGATAATCTATGATTGAATTCATATTTGAACAGTTTAAATAAATATTTGCGGTCATTACAAATAATTAGCATAAATCAAATTATTTTTTTTTTTAAAAATTTGGACAAGTTCTAATTGGGGATATTTTTTCAAAGGTTCCCAGTTTGCTCTTATGAGTCCTCAAAAAAACGATTTCATTTCTAAAATTACGCTTTAATTGGCTTTAAATAATTGTTAATTGTATAGTCAGAAAAAATTAGTATTTTATACAGATTATGGTTAGATAGCTTTGGAGAACATTATTTATGTAAGATTAATTTATTCAGCTTTATATATCAAATTGATTTCAACAGACAGAATTACTAATTCCTGATATTTGGTTAGAATTTACACTTCTTTAACTTTTACCCGATTTAGCAGGTATATTTTTTCAAACTTATTAAGTGTAACATATGAAATCTTAAAGAATTATTGAAATACATAAACAAAATTATGTCGGTTAACGCATATTAGAAATAATTAACAACGAATGTCATTTGCATCCATTTAACGGCAAATAGCGTCCAGTGGACGCAGTGGACGCAGTTCTGATTTCAGACAAAATTAATCTCTGTTGACGCGTTCTGCAAGCTACATACTTGTGGTATTTTCTATTTTTCTTTTTCGTTATCTTATACACACACATATATATGTTGAAAATATATACATATAAAAAAATAGAACTAATCTCAAAACTCCCCTTGGCATTATTGAGAGGCTGTGCGAGAATGTGTGGATATTCCTCTTTCATCGAGGCTTGAACAAAACATCCTGGATTCGATTACAAATAAGGCATGTCTGTGATGGAAGGCAGTTTTCATCACCTAAATATATAATCAATGTGTCTTTAGGTATATGCTCAACTCTTTATGTCTTACTGGGAATGGGTCTGTGTTCAACACATAAAAATAAAAAAGCTTGACTATTTTGAAATAGAATTAACTCTTTGAAAGCCTTTTATCAAAATGAAAATATGAATGCTCTATAATTTACTGTTATTAGATTTGTTTCACTAAATATATTTGTCTTCCTAATTTCTAACGGTTGATATATTATTCATTATCTGAATGCATATACGTGTAAACATTGTAAATTATGTCATTTTTAATCCAATATGGTATTATTTTAATTAAAAACTATTTTTATAAACATTTAAATGTTATAAAAATTATTATACGCCGAAGTCTTACAACTTTTCCTTCTTTTTGATCACTGTTGTTTGAGACGATTCTAAGAATGGCTGTTTTAGTCTACAAAACTTGTTTAAATTTACAAATGATCTCTGAATAAATAATGTTACAGAAACTATATTTGAAGGACGAATGAGAATTGTAATGAAACGTCATAAGTGAGGTATTAATTGACGTTCGTAGTCACTACTTGTTAATGAATTGGTTTACATCAATCGTCATTGTCTGGAATTTTCATCACCCTATATTTGACAGATGCATATTGAAATAATTTTAGATTTGTTCACAACATCTTTGAACACGTGCAATAAAAAAATGATAATTAATTAATCCTATAATAATGATAGTTCACTTCCACTCTTTTCTTATACAATATGTGGATTTTTGTAGTACGATTTCAATCGATATAATCCAAATAGTAATTACATATCACTTCTTCATTATTCTTTATTCCCACTCTTTTATCTCGTCAGCATGTACCCAGGTTTATTATAACCTAAAGCTTGACATAGTCTAATATATCTCACTATAAATAAATCTGTGTTTTATTCATATATATATATTAACCGTAGCGTTGTGTTTTCAATTTCTATATTTCATGATAATCTTATTTTAATAATGCCAATAACAAGTATTTTAGTCACCATAGCAACTTTATATTTAAGAGGTGATTTCAGTCTCTAACCGAGCGATATATAACTAAAATATAACATTTAGAAGTAGTTTTTTTGCAATCTATCTTCTGATGTTGTTTTTTGATACGTGGCAACAAATATTAATCTATCATAAAAAGATGGCCTTATTATCTATTTGATTTGTTTAATAAGATCCGGAGTTTTGACACATTAAGCGATGTAGAATAGAATAAAAGTATTAGGTAATAACTTTGGGACATTTAATTCAAAAAATAATATTCGTTTTCAAGACAGAGAAAACATTGTGATATGATATTCAGGACATTGAATAATTTATAAGTTGGGTAAATAAGTTAAACGAAATATTGTTGTTAAATTAATATTTCTAATGTTACGATGTTCGTTTTTATTATTTGCATTTATTACTGTAAATAATGTATATTATATATTTCTATAATATAGTTTTTCAGATTAAAATGGTTTTGTGAATAAAGAATATTAATATTAAATTGAAATATATTGAATGCTAATTAGCTAATTAAGGTATAAAATTAATAATTGCAATAGTTTTTTCAATTATGAATGACTTTCACAAAAACTTGAATAATTGTAACAAAATGATCCCTATATATAAATAAGAAACTTACAGAAGTCGTCCGATTTGGATCCCTTTTCGCTGACCTTGGGCTGCGAATCCTGTGACTTTTTGTGGTCTTTGGAGTCGCTTTTAGAGAATAATTTGAGGGGCATTCTTTGGCGAATGAATAATGACTAGTCAGTGAAGGGTCGTTGATTTCTGAGAGTTCTTCTTGTCGATGTAATCAGATGAGGAAGCAGTTTTCTGGAAAAAAGGTCGATTGTTTATTATTTGAGTGAGGAAAGTTTACTTATCTGAGTGAGATGGATGAAGGAGAGAGAATAAGGTTCTTTTCAGAAGTTGTATTTAGGTTTATTTATTTATTTATTTAATTAATTTCCATCAATTAAGTTTGGAATTGGGAAAACTTTTTTGGGTACAATACAAATTGCAAATATTTTATACCTCTACTTTTTACGTCTGATTTACTTTGAGAGATATTTCTTTTACCAAAAGGAACTCTTCATATTTTGTTCTCTTTGTAATGTTTCAACTATTATTCGTAGTAGAAAAATAATAATAAGCTTTTACGAAAAGCCCAGGTCTTCAGTCCTTCTGATGGGAATTATTGACAGTCGATTGTAAACTATTTTGTAAATAAAGAATGCGACACCCTAGTTGGAATTTTTGAGCTGTTTCCGCAAATCTTAATCAAAAATATTTTCGTGCCTTGAAAAATCGTTGACCGCTGATGAATGACGAATACTTATAAAGCATAGCGCCACCATAACTATATAGCTAGAGACAGAAATATTGAAAGGAGAAAATCAATCATAGAAAAATCGCAAAATATATATTTCTCCAGTGGCATGAAAAGTCTATTTCTACGGAATATTGAGAGTGACAAAAAATAGTTTCACAAGAAGGCTGCAATGCCTGGTAATAAGACTCTCAATTGGGAAAGAAGGTATTCCTCTCCCAAATGGAGTTTAGCTTATAACTTTTGAGTTTTAGAGTCCATAAATCTACTGAGGAGGAGAGTTATCGAAGGATAATAGAAGATAAATTATGTCCTATTATAATGAGAGCAACTGGTATGATCATGGGATCGATAAATGGGAAGAAGATGAAGAAACTCGACTCCATAATAAGAGTACCATTAATTACCTGTCTGTCACATTGCGTCCATCAAAAAGCAGTTTTTTCCTCTTTTCAGAGTTGTTGAAAACGAATGTTGAACCTCCGAAAAATTGTAAATAAAAAATCAAGCGAAAAAGGATTTTTATATGTTGTAAAAACCGATTCTAACTATTTGTAAATATCAGAAAACTTAATTTTATGAAAGGACTAAATGAACTAAATAAAGCGAATTGTTATTAAAATCTGATTTCTCGTATATTGTATTGAATTTAATTTATTTTATGTCAATGCATTGAAGTTTTTGTGCGAACAATTGAACAATACCAGTTTTAATTCATAGACATTTATTCAATTTCAATATCAATAAAGATGACAGTACATTATTAAATATTGCATGACCTAAAATTTCACACTCGGAAAATGACATGATTATAGATTTCTATAAACTATTGCATGCCCTAAAATTGCAACAACAAAAAATTAAATACAATATTATGATTCAATGTATTTTCTGGGCAACAATGTATACATTTATTCGGTCGCTAACGCGCCCTCAAAACGAATACATTGTTGCCCGAAAATACAATACATAATGCTACATTGTTTGTCGACCACATACTTCAAGATTGAAAATATATTAATTAGGTTTTAACCCCATGCTAATATATTATTTATCTAGACTGGAAAACTGATCAAAAAAACGTCCAGAGAGCATTTCAATTATATAAGGTATAAGTTTCGTTTTAAAGAGGGTATTTAATCAATATTATATATTTTAATAGGCTTTTGATCTTATAAATTGATTGAATGCCCTCTTTATAACGAAACTAATAATACCGTATATAATTGAAATGCATTAATAACTCCCATGAATTCCGTATTGATTATCGATATAGATATATTCCTCCGCTGACGTTTATTACTATTGAACATTGGTCAGTTTGCCGGTCTAGATAAATAATATACAAGTCATTGGTTTTAATTTAATACAAATTTATGTAGAATTATTTATTTCCTTGATTCTCCATAAAATAAATTTATATTTTCTGCTCTGAATAAAGAAAATTAATAATACTAAAATAATTCATTCATAAGAATGATTTCAAATTGTGAATTAAAACAACAATTGCCTTTAAATTATGAAAACAAGAAAGACATTTTTAAGAGAGAAATTCAATTATATTATGTAAAATTGATAAAACTATGACACCTTACACCAAATTTGCAATAAATTAGTCAAAAGTAAGGAATTATAACTACACAGTCGGTTTCCCTCGAGCTTTGATCCTCTTCAAAAATTATCTTCCTACTTAGTTTTCTTGTCTTCTGCTCCCAGGAGGGAAAAACAAAACTTCAAATTATTCGTCAACGTTTTCCGCCTAGATATTTCATATACTGAGGTTACTAATATATGTTTTTCTTTCACATATGTCATATCTACTTTGGTAGTCAATGGTGATTTAATTATATTTTCCCGCTCTGTTATATCAATTAATTTTCTAATTACTGTTCGCAACAAGGTTGAGAAAAAACAGCTTATTGAAAGACAATTTAAAACAATGAAAATGATGGCTATAATTAAATATTGAAATTTTTTAATGTAGTACTATATTTAATAAAAAGGTTATTCCTTGAAGTTATAGCTACTTGTTTTGAAGATTTTAAAAAGATGACCCTATTCGATACAAAAAAGGAATTATAGTTTTATTTGTTAAATCTAAGCTTAATATAGATAGATATATTGACGCAAAGGTAATCAAACGAAAATAAAAACAAACGTTTATTTCTAAAACGTTGATACGATTTTCCAAATTCACAGACCAGAAGGATCCAGTTGACACTAAATGTGTGACAATTTCGTATGGATTGAACATGTGTGACAATTTCGTATGGATTGAACCTACATGTGTGACAATTTCGTATGGATTGAACCTACATGTGTGACAATTTCGTATGGATTGAACCTACATGTGTGACAA
>JAUZNC010052545.1:0-20510 GCA_034780395.1 Vannuccia rotundouncinata | reverse complement strand
ATAGTTCTAACTCTATCCTCAGCCTTATAATAGTTTATTTTAATAGCAACAATGTTGATTGATTGGGTATATTGAAATTTGTATACATTAATCCAAGTTTATTCATTAAGAGATGAAATATACGGAACAATTTATAACAAATAATTGTAAAGGAATTGAGTGGGAGAGGATTGTATTTAGTGCAAAGCATAGCCGAGTACCAGTGAAATAGATATCATCCTTTCATACTACTTCTGATATTCAATCCCGGAAATATTATAACACATTGAGTGTGTTATAGGCATAATGAATTTATAACGATAACATTTTTGAATTGTTGCAGCTAGCAAAATCATACCAACCTGAAGGCCATTTGTAAAATATATTTCGACTTGTTACTCAATATAGTAAATTGTAGATTTAAAAATTATCAAATAGAAATAAAATTTAATTTAATTTACGACGACTCCAATTAATTTCAAATAACCAAAACATAATTATCATAACACAGTCGTTATTGAGTAAAACAAAAAACGACAATCAATATTTGCTAGGAATACAAATCAAACATGACAACAATGTATAATAAACCCAATTCAGGAGTATTCCGGGACCCATTTCAAATATAAGTGGCTATAGAAAACCGCGTGTATGTATTTATAAAACTTAAGAGCTCACTTTCAAATTATTATTGAGCTCCCATGTAACCTCTTGAAGAAAAGAAGACACCCTTTAGAAATGCATTGCTCAGGGGAACAGAAGGAAGAAATATTGAGTCTTTCTGATTCACCGGAAGAGAAGAATATTGAGTAAATTGTGGCAGGCTTTGGGTTAGAAGCTGATTCTCAGTTTATAAATGTCGTATTCGATCCGAGTTTAAGTGCACAAATAGTGGGGAGGAGAATATATTAATTCCAGACACTAGGGTTAGTTTTGCTGGTTGTTGACAAAGATTTAGGTGATAAATAGTACCGTTTCCTCCAGGTTACAAAAAGATTGGATATACAATTTGAAGTAGACTGTGGATTTTATCTAAATTAAAAATTTAGCGTAACTCACTGCTAAATGGTGTTGGGAATGTGTCAATCATTGATTCTAATCTTAACTACAATTGATTGGATAAGAAGAAAAGAGAGATGAGGCGTTCTGATTGGCTGTTCGTGGAATGCAGTGTTATGAATAATTCTTTAAATGTATAAATGAAACTAGACAGATACTTATCAGACTGTATCTCTGCATTTTTGATCATTAAAAATAAATAGATATGAATTTTGGTGTGTTTTATGTCGTAGAATTAATGTAAACGTATCTTTATAACACTTTTAAACAGGCTTTTGTGACTGAAACCATTTTGTGAATTCTACAATTGTACAAAAAATTTCTGAGTGAACTTCTTTGGTTTAAAATAAACTATTATTGAAGATAATTCATAAATTTAAATTTAAGGAATTTCGCAATTTCAATAAATTCTTTGCATCAATAAAAAATAGTTATATTACGAAACATTATAAATAAATTTTAATTAGTTACAGTAAGTTAATTCCATCAAACATTTTTATAATTATTAAACCAATCAAGAAAACAGAGTTTTTTACTTAAGTTTCATGTTCAATTTTAAAGTATTTTCTTATGTTAAAGTTAACTTTTGAAGTTTAGTTTTCTGTTTATGGCAAACTTCGAACCAACAAATTTCAATTTGTTAATTAATTATAAGTTAAAATATTTACAATGACCTGAGTTTTTAATTATAAAATATCTTCGTTTAAAAATATCCAAAATACAATTTTCGCCAAATATAAACTCCAACTTTGCCAAAATGAATATGAATAAAAAATATTGTAATTAAAGGTTATTTAAATGTTTTGAAATATGAAAAATTATATAAAACACTTTTCAGAATTTATTTTGATAAATTAGGACTCATAAATAAATTTTTCTGAATAAATCATAATCACAGACATCACATTAAAAACTACAAAGTAAAGAATGTAATGATCATTACTGAAGGATATTAATTACGAAAAATTTGTGTTGACTACTTTATAATCTGATGAGAGAAATTGAATACTGGTTAAATATGTATCGAATTATAATCCAATTCATGAGAGAATTCAAAATCTTAAGAATGCTAGTTAAATATAAAAAGTTGTAATAAAAAGTAAAATTTATTTTAAAACTTGTTCGTTCAAATAATTACTATTTTTCTATAAATTCTTATTATAATTCATTCAGGAAATTGACTTTTATGAAAAATCTTAACAATCTATAAATATTTTTGTTAACAAATAATTGAGTAAATTTTAGATAAAAATAATTACTAAAATAAATATTGCAAATTTTAAAGATTATATTAATGATTAAAAAATGTTACGATTAGCAAACAATCAAAATTTCAAGAATCAAAAGATGATACTTTTAAAGGTTGTTAAATAAAATTACTTAAAAAATATTAAAACTTTTAAACTGATTTGTAATATTTTTGAATAAATACTACTAATTTAGTAATACATTTCTTAATAACAGTATACTTAACAAAATTCGGAAATTTAATATAAATTTTCTGGTTTTCAAAACCATAGATATTTTACTTTTTGGTTTATGCAAAATCTTTTTTTTAGTTTATTTATTACCAATTTAGGTGTCATTATATTATTATGCGTTATTAATTAAGGTGTTCTAAATGAGAAAAAATGTAGTCTTAAATATTGAAATTAATATATCAGTAATATCTCAACAATTCACACTATAATATGTTCCATCCAATTAACAATGTTTATCAAAATATCATACTTATAACGTTTTTTCGCAAAACCAAATTGTTTCTAGAAGTTGAAATAACATATAAAATAATGAATTAAGCAGAAAGCTGGAATAAAAAAGCCATTTTTGTCTAATATGTATATTTAATTTTAAACAAATAGAAGTTTACATTCAGCCTTGTCGAGGAATTATTTGATTACTATTCTTTGTTGGCAAAATTCAAATTAATTTTAATTATTTATTCACAAAAAACATATATACACAATACTCTGAAAACAGGAATAATATTCAATTCCCCAAAATCAATAGCTAATCAAAATCAAAATCATAATGGTTGACTACACCTGTAAGAAAAACGAATTGAATATAAAAAAACCGTATAATGGTGAATGACACATTTGTAAACTTTAATTCTGACAATTCACAATAATAAATATTCAATAAAATAGAATTTTATGTGATTTTGAAAAGAATCGCAGCTGAATCTAAAATATTGTTTTTTTCAGTATGAAACTTTTGCTTTATATGTTTAATGTATAACTGTAGAACAAAAACCATTTGATTTTTATAGGGAAATATTGTAAGCTTAATGATAAAAAGTTGTAGAGAACATTCACTATATATATAAACTGAGAGTTTTCTTACGTAGAAAATATATTATACAATATTTTGCCGATTATATAATACACATCAAACACGAAATAAAATTAAAAAAAATGTGAAATAAAATTAAAATGTCAGACAATTAATATTTTTATTAAAAGCCATTCTTATTCGTGAATAATATAAAAGTTTTATTAAATTATGCAGCATTATTCCAATTATACGAAACCCTAAATTTCTAAAAAAACTCACATATTAGACATTTTCCCACATACCCAAATAGTATTCATCGCATTCTTTGTACGTTGACATCATAAAAATGACAATTATGGAGTAACAATTATGGACCAATACTCTTTAACTTCTCTCATTAAAATGCGTATCCATGAGAAAATACATTTTTAAATCAAGATCATAATTTAACAACAGAAGTTATTATATATTGTATTTAATATTTAATAATAGTGCAATTTAAATAAACTAAATACGACACTAAATTCATGTCTGAACTTAATAACTCCATTTGTCAGTATGCGTGTTGATATTGATGGGGGATAATTGCGTAACCATCATAATCAAGGAATTTATAAAAAGGGGTGCCTAATGCTATTGGGAAGCTCAGGCACAATTAAGATATTGACTGATTCATTTGTTCAAATCACGCGAGATCAAAAATGCGATTAACCAGGTTGTATTTTACCAATATCCCACTTCAATAGCGAACTTTATAGAAACGGTTAATTTTTAATTGATGTGAAAAACACATTTTTTGTATTACCAACTGGGAAATGGCTGTAAACGTCTTGTTGACATTGAACTGGAATAGAGTTTTTTTTATTGTTTGGAAATAGGACAATGACATCTTCAAATGCTTACTAATGTTATTTATATTTGGGGTTACTATAGGATAAATAGTTTTCACTGTTTGATTTTTGATAATAATAATCGAATTGGTTTTTCTTAAATTATTTTAATGCATTCAAATCATTTTCAAAGATTCAGATTATCCCATAGTTATTAAAATTTTTAAATTATGGCAATAAAATTTTTTATTATTTAAAATTATAAAATAAGTCATTTAAAAAAATATCACAATTTTAAAATAATTTCAAAATTATCTTTTTGTTCTAATTTAAGAATATTGGCATATTTATGAGAGCCCCTTTTCAATTCTTTTCTGTTAAACTAAAACACATGTTGCTCTCATTATCACCTGGCGAAGATTTGCCTTCAACTGTACAGGTGCAAATGAGGTCTGATTAGCGCTTACAATAGACGACAGAGGACATCTTTAAGTTCTATTCATGCTGAGAATGACTGATTTGGACTTGGCTATAGGCCTATTTATCTATTCATAATGGTTGTACCTGTCTTTTGTAAGTTAAAGCAATCTTCACCAATCAGTGGATGCGATCTGTCCGCCCGTCCAGGAGTTCTTCTGTCGTTCGATTGGACGGCTGCATTTGCGATAATTTATCACACGATAAGTATTTTGGTAGACGCACGGAGAATCAGATGAAAAAAAACAAGTTGTAAACAGCCAAAGTAGTCACACATTTGCCTGCCTACATTATGATCTCGACAATTATACAGCCCCATCCGGAAGGTGAGAACGGTACTGCATCCCCATCAACCTCACCGGGCAATTATACAATCGGAGGTGACGAAGATACCTTCTCGACAGACCCCTCCGCCCTGGAAATCAGCCAGTTTCGGTTAGATGTTGAAGACGATCCTGGTGAGGCGTCGAGAAGCTCTGGATCCAGTCCCCTGTCAGCCAGCTACGAAGCCACTCATCAAGTTGCCTCGGAAGCTCACCAACTACCTCCGCCATCATGGACAACTCCCGCGTGTAACAACCCGGACGGCTATGTGTTCCAGCCTCAGGACTATCAGTCCTTTCCTCAGATGGAACTGACAGCAGTGGTTGAGCCGTCTTTACAGCCTTCGAAGATGGAGCAATCCGGTTATCTCTACTACCCGGACTTCAACTATCCAGAGCAACATTGTCTCCCTGGAAAGATGTCTTCTCACAGAGCAGCCGCCGTTCAAAGGAGGGACAATCGGTTCAGTCCTCTGGGATCAGTGCCGTCAATGACGTCATCACACAGGCCGGCACACTCCGCGCCTCCGACGGCCTCCCTGACAGACTCGAGTCCCCTGTTCGAATGTCAGTTCCTCCAGGGCACGGCTCCTGAGGCCCGTCAGTCTCTGAAGGTGACCCTGGCTAACCGGGAAATGTGGCGGCAATTTGAGTCCATTGGCACCGAAATGATCGTCACCAACGTTGGAAGGTGAGTCCTTGTTTTGACAATAAGAGTCCAGTGACATGTTTTATACATTAATTTCAATCATCAATCATAATTACAAAATCCCCTCCAAAAAGGAATAAAAAGGAATATAAGAATTCTACAAATCTAAGAGCATTAATTAAATTTTTGTTATTGAAGAATTTTTAAATTGCAGTTATTTAAATGTAAAAAAATTTTGGTCGGTTTTAACTTCCAAACATTATTTATCTATTATATTCATTTAGTCATAAAAATATTCTAATTTGGTAATTTTAAAAATTTGGCCTTTTAAAAAAAATTTAATGAAAATTTTAGTTTTAAAAATATATTTCTTTCTATTATTTTGTCCAACTATAAATCTGTAATAATAAATTATTAAATAACAATGAAAACGATTTAATTATTTCTACATTAAATTTAGTTATTATCTAAAGAATCTTATGTAGAAATAATTTAATCGTTTTCATTGTTTAACCAACTTTTTAATGCCTTGATTAATTTATCGGTTTTATTATATTAATTATTTCCCAATTTCGTTTTAAAAGTACGATAATTTATTTATGGCCGGCAAAATATTTTTCTTCATTTCAAAAATGTAAATAAAATTCTATACTACAAACAAATATTAATATGTCGTGTCAATAAAAAAATATAAAAATCTGAAACTTTAAAGAATTAAAAAGCCTAAATATTATTTTAATATTAAAAAAATAATACTTTGAAAACATCATTCGTAAAAAATGATTTTTTATTTTTAAAATTATTATTATATTTAAGCGCATCTATAATAAAAAAAATTGTCTCTTTGATTAAAGAGGCAGTTTTGATATCAACCGATATTTCTCAAACTTTTTAACTTGATTAGATACTCTTTCATAATCAATAAATCATTGTAAATAAATAATCATAATCAATGATCATAATCAATAAATCATCAAAGCAAAACCGCGTTGAAAATTTAAAAAATTAAAAAATACGTTATTGTAAAAAATACAATTTAAAGTTATTCAAATGATCGATTTAATTTACTTTTAATATACTTTAATTTAAATTTTCGGTGATGTGAAAATCTTTCACGGGAGATGAAAAAATCCAAATTTGCCTAGAAACTGTGCCATAAAGTGCAATATGGGTCTTTATCGCCTATATTTAGTATTGTATAGCAATAATTCTTTTGTTATTTCGTTGTTTGTAATAGTGCGTAGTTGAATGCACTTGAGAACATCATTACGGAACAATGGATTTTCACGTACAACTAATATAGAGTATTCGGTCTCTGGGTGGATTAATAATATAGACACTGAATAGACAGCTGTTTATATTTAATGAGAAATCATACCTCGCTTGTCCATCTCTTGAAGCAATATGATATCATCTCATTACTTTTGATATGTATTTAATTACAAATGATAAATTATAAAATGAAAATATATAAATATAATTGTAACTAATAAAATGATTTAATCAAAATGTAATAATTATAATTTATTTGTTTTTTGAAACAGTTTAATACTATTTTTTACAATTAAAATATTCCGAAAACAGTCATGATATTATCTTATTTCATGAAATCAATAAAACATACATATTCACTGTTTATTATTTTACCAAGTGTAAATTTACTATTAGATATATACAGTTCCGACAGTTTTGAATTATAATCACGACCGACTATTAACGAACAAGTCACTTGCAATACTAAATTATTCATTAACCACAGCTTAAACTTTGAGGATCCACCTAAAACAATAAAACTATATCCTGGTCCTTCCTTTTGTCCTCAGGCGAATGTTTCCGTATCTCGCCTTCAAAGTGGAAGGATTACATCCAGAGCGTCGGTACAACTTCTTCGTTGACATGATTCTCTACGAACCCAACACTCTCAAGTTTCAAGCCGGACACTGGGTCCCAAACGGACAGAACGAGGTGTACCCCCCTCCCGATAGAGAAGGTGAGCAGATCTTTCGTTTTCGTTAGAAAGATTGAATTTATCTATAAAACTTAGCTTTGCCGAAAACATATTAATTTCGGTTAAAAAATATATTTAAATTTGTGCAAAAAGTCATTTTTATAGCTTTAATATTAGATCATATTTACAAATCAGTTAAATATAAGTCGGTGATAAACTTGTTCGATTTTAGAATAATAATTTTTTGAGTTTTCTTTTGCAAAGGTGCTAAATAGACAATGAAAGGTTCCATTTATGGTTATGACGCAATACATTCTGCAAAATGAGGAAGGGGGGGGGGGAGTGGGCAGTTTAGGCGTCGCACAGAAGGACCAATAAATGGACTGTTCATTTGGAAATCTCATGGTCCTTGGTCACCCGCTGTGAATGCAATTGGATAATTATAGAGGGTTTAAATATTGCCAGTTTATAAATGTGATGTAATTAATTATGAGTATATAATCGTTGATATTTTGAGATAACTTTAAATATTCAACAATTTATAATATTTCCGCGCAGTACAAGTTCAATTATTAATTAAATGTTGATACAAAAAAATCTATTTTTTTTAAATGATAACAATTTAATATGATTCAGCACGTTAATATATTCTAATAACATCATTCAGAAAGTTTTCAAAATGTTTATTTATAATCGACATTCGTCTCAGTCCCCTTTCCACATTTCCATTTTCGTTTCATGATGCATTATCTTTCTTATCTGTCAAAGACTATTGCAGTTCTTCTGACAAATGTGCAAAAAATCCATCGCTGGGCACCAAAATATTTTTTTATAAAGCTTTATAGAAAAAACAAACATTTCGGTTGTAGGTTACAAATAGAATTTTTTTAAAGTTTTTTATGGTTATCAAACGAACTTATTCGGGTCGCTAAACAATCGAGTGGCACAGCTGCCAGCCAGAGATGAAATAATAAATTTGGTCCGAACCGGGGTTCGAACCCGCTACCCTTTGATCGGAAGTCCGATACACTACCACCTGCGCCACTTGCCCCCCAATCGATATTTATTTTGTTATATACACATTTTCGTTCTTTACATAAAATGTTGAAGAATTCAGAAATCTTCTTTAATAAATAATTGCAAGAGGAATACACGAATGAATAGTTTATTTTATTATTCCAGTGCCGAAGCTCTACGTTCATCCAGATTCACCGAACGCCGGGAAGTTTTGGATGAAGAGGGACGTGAATTTCCACAAACTGAAAATCACCAACGATCGAAAGATTAAAAATTGGTCCAGCAACAAATCGGTAGAATATATTTAATTCTTTACACGCGAACAGATATAATGAAATATATATATATTTATTTGGTAATATAGGCGAATTATGTTTTGACCAAAAAGTGTTTTTTAGTGCCAAATATGACCTTTTGACTATTGAGTGATTCCTGAACATTTTGTAGTATCATAGATAGATAATTGTCATTTTTCTATCTTTTGGTAATACATTTATAGCGTCTTAAATGCTTTTTGGTTTAGATATTCACTAGAAACAATTTTTTGAAGTATTAATATTTTATAAAAAATATCTATGACGTCATAGATGGACATTTTTTCAAAAAAAAGGATGTATTTAGATATTTTCGATACTTTACATACATTTTTTCTATATATTGGTAACATATTTTATACCATAACATAACTAATCATAAAACAGTTATTTATGATTTAAAGTTTATATGATAAATAGAAGCTGATATTTTACATTGAGCCAACGAATAACTTTTTTTTCCCAAAAGCGGATTTTTTTGGATTTTAAAGCTACTATATTCCAATTTTCTGCTTTTCCCAATTAATTCGATTATACTAACAAAACATCAAATGATTAATTTCCTCTCTATTTTTATCGTACTCAGATTTTCGTCTACAGCATGCACAAGTTCATTCCAAGAATTTACATCACCGAGTCCCTCTCCACCGAGGATGAAACGACCTCTCGTCACTACGCCTGCTTTTACTTTCCTGGGACGGAATTTATCGCCGTAACTGCCTACCAAAACAGTGACGTCACTGAACTAAAGATCCACCACAACCCATTTGCTAAAGGCTTTCGTGACAGGGGAAATCCTTAGTAAGTTTCATGTAGAAGAAATCGTTCATTCGAAAATGTACTTTTTTGTAAAAATGATGGTTCGTAAGTAACATTTGGCTTTTTGGACCATGTTTCAGTAATTTTATCTTGAATTAATATTTAAAGTTGTTAAGAGACTCATTTAACTTCTGTTTGATTAGAACTTGCCAAAATATACATTCTAAATTTATTTGAAGGAATTGTTCATGATCTACGAATAAATGTTTTCTTAACATCAATTATATTAGAATTAAAACAGACCGTTTATGTAAAAGAATTCATTTTTACAAGTTTACAAAATAATTTTCTTTACAATTTTTGAAATTAATTATAATGTATAACTTTGTCAACTTATTTTAAATTTTGGAATGTATTTCGTTTTGAAAAATAATATAAGCGGATATTTATAAAATAAAAATTTGTTTTAACAAATCGGTATTCAGAACAAACTCTCTTATTTTTCAAATACAAATATTCAAATTTAATTTTTTGTATTTTACGAAACCCACCTTTTGTATATAAATAATTAAATTAAAAATTAATCCATTAATTATTCAGTGTCAACTCGATAACACGTAGAAATCATCGCTTCTTTCAGTGATGAAGCCATTATGCGACAGCCTCAGCAACAAGAGGACCAAATCCGGTCATTCAAATCCTCTCCCAACGACAACGAATCGACCAAAAGTCCTGACTCACCGGCCTATTTCCTACCCCCGACCTCCTCGCATCTGGCCTATTATGGAATGGAATCAGCAGTAAGCAAACGAAGTCCGTCCACATTCCCTGATTTCCCTTCAAACAAGGACACATCCCCATCAACCATTCCCGGACACGTGTCCATACCACAGCAATACCCTTCTTATGGATTCCCGCCATCGTCGACTTACGATCCTGCCAACAACTTGCAACTGGAAGGCCAGTCGTACCCACTTCCATTTGTTCCGAATGGACAGTTCACCCCCCTCCTTCCCGCGATAGATGCATCAGCCCCTCCCAATCCTTACCTGCCCTCTCATGGTTCTGTCTCCGAATTCCCCCAAAGATTGTCTGCTTACACGTCTCACCCGATGTCCGCGTCACCCCATGCTCACATGTCCTGGGGAGTTAGTTCCCTGCAGTCGGTAACGTATGCCCAAAGCCAGTATCATTCTTATCACGGGGGACTCACATACAATTGGCCTCTGTGACTTGAAGAATAGTCTTTATTCGTTTTGTATGTTTCTTAGGACACCAAGTGTATTTATATATTTGTAACTACGTATCACCGGTTTGTGTATTTTTTGTATATATTAAGAGAATACTTGTTATGTCCTTTTTTGTTTTTGTCTTTAACTAGAAAATTTGTAAATATAGTTCCATTATAAACAAAATATTTTTGGTATTTTAGATTCGAGTTAATAGATTCTTTATGTGAAATAAATTTGGTTTTATAACAAATTAAAATTTCTTCAGATTAACCAAAATATTATCTATTCATATATAGACTAGGTTTGATGGTATATGGAATAATACATTGACCCTTGACATAAAAATAAATGAACGTCTTCAGTTGTACACCATTTTTAGAATACAGGAAATGACTTTTAATAAATTAATAATGCCTTAATGATATTTGGTAAAATATTATGTAAGAATAAGCCAGTTTTAATTTTATCCCTGATGTTATAAACCTGTACACTACTTTTTAAGACGCATAATAAGTAGTATACAAAATGATCTTTAATCAAAATTCAAAGTGCATACATGAAATTCATAGTAATCGCTTTATACACCCCTTTATTAAAATTCACAACTCAAGACGTGATAAATTTGTACAGTTTCAAATAAGATAAACTAGACTAAAATATGAATTGTTAATTTTTATTATACAGTGCTACAATTAAAATTTTGTAAATCATACAAACATAACCGAATGTATCAAGAACATGTATAAAACCTTGTGACAAAGAAGCATTCAATGATGAATTTGTATATCAGTAAATATTATACTTAATTGGAAACATTTTGCTTTCAACTAAACCAAAAGTTCGTCTATCAGTGTTAATATTATTTATATTTTAATTTCTTAACATTTTAAATCAAAGTTTACAAACTTTTAAAGTTTTACAATATATATATATATATAGACTTAAAACTTTTATAGAAATATTAAATATAATTCTAAATATTTGATTTAGTTGATTTTTATCAAATTAAAAAGTTAGGTTCTCTTATTGAAAATGTACTTTTCAAATTTCGTGAAAATTATCATTATTCTGCGTTTTTTGAGTACTTTGGCTGGGGCGCCGCCAGGATTTACCAAAGGGGGGCGTTTTCTTACGGAGGCCCCCCCTTTTCAAAATCAAAATCACAATGAGAATTAAGTTAATTTTACAACTTTATATTTATAATTATGTACATTGAAATGTTAGTTAGTGTTTTTTCATAAGTTGTATTCAACAATTATTTTATATTATTTCACTATGAGACTCTAATACGATGTAGGTATCACCCCTAGCTACCTTTCTGTGAAAAAAATTAATAGATTTTATCGATTAACGGCCTTAACCTGGATTAGAAGCAGTTTAGATGACATTGAAATGACAATTGCGAAAATTGATTATCGATTAATTCCTAAAATCGATAATCGATAATCCTAATTTTTAGGGTTATGGAAAGTACTTTTGAGAATGTACCTTTAGTGTAAGTTTCATAAAGATCGTCTGCAGCGATATTATACAAATTATTATAGGCACCGCATGTTTTTGTGAATATAAATATAGAAAACAATTAGACAGTACTGTTTTGTCATAGATTACATAGTTAGGTTACAAAAGAATAGTAACTAACATGCAGTTAATAAAAGCACCCTATGTATATAAAAAAAGTCAGTACCTATGTATATCATTATTAAATCATCATTTTTTCTTCGCATACTAGGTACCTATTAATAGGTAGTTTACAAAACGACTATAATACTCGATTGTCTTGTCAGCCTTGCCTTGGTTCAAATCCATTATAGAATCGTCGGTGTTACAGTGAAAATTATTGGCCACCTAAAAGACAGTTTAATAATAGAATGCCCTGTTTCATTCAAGAGAGGCCCTTTACAGAGAGAGGCCTTTAAAGCGCGCGCTAGAAGAGGTCTCTGTAGAGCAAGAGAGGCCCCTTTACAGCGCTAGAGGGGCCCCCTTCAGTAGTAGGAGGCCCTTCAGATTGGAAGAGGGTCGTTCGACCCAATGACCCCTATCTGGCGACGCGCATGTTGGGTATATTTCTCTAACCATATTTTGCTAGAGACATAATAATAATTTTAAAATATGTAATTAGAAAGTATCTATTTCTTCAAATCAATGCCTCTTAATAAAAAAATATATAAATGTCAAACTTTGAGATCACAAATTGATTTCTTGAGTCAATTTTTATTAAAAAGAATATAAAAAGAATTTGTAACTTTCTCAAATGTGACATTGACTAAATTTTCTTAATTTGGTTTCGGCTAAATAATCAGACATTAAAACTTTAAAAGTAGGATATAAAGTTGGATTCAAACTTCCATGTTGGATATATTATTAAAGAAAAGAATAACAAATATTAGAGTAAAAATGAATAAATTACAATTAAAATTTTTTTTTTCAATAATTGAATATTTATTATTAATTATTTTTGTTTATTTATATAATGTTATATATATATATTCAATACAACAAAACAAAACATTTAAAATTTAATTAAATAATCTTAAATTATAACGATTTTAATTCTTAAAATAATAAAACATTCCATTTTTTAATTATTCTGATTAATAGAAAAGATATTCTATATTTTCAAAAATAATTTTAATATTAAAATGTACCACATCACCATTTTGTTAATTTCGATATAAATTGTCTGACTCACTACTGTACTATATACCTCATGTACCTCTTAAACTGTAGGGTATTCAATTAACGTATATTGAATGGCACATCAGAAGTAACCGGTAATAATACGGTAACATTATGACGTTATACAAAAACTCATTTAACAGTTGAATATTGTCAAAAATTGTGCAAAGGTTATTCGCTTATGCAAATCTACATAAAAATCCATCAAATGGGGTAATACAATTGTTGGAAATCGAGAAAAGTGTAACACCAAATTAAAAAAACAAACAAACAAACAAACTGTACACAAAAATCATGAAAAACAAAAATCATGAAAAACAAAAATCTCTCACCCTCATTAACTGTCCACTAAAAAGATGTTACCTTTAAGTTTGTATATTACTCATGATTCTTTAGTATAACATTTGCAAACAAAAACAAATAACAAACTTGTCATCAAATAACTTTTCTTTTTGGCTACACAATTTTCATATTTCAATATTTATTTTTCTCACGCTTAACAAAAGATTGATTACTTTACTGAATGAAGTCTCCAATAAATGAATTATTGATTGATAACTTGATGACATTGTTGTCCATTTTTTCTTCCACAAATTGTCACCTTGAAAGTCGTTTCACTATTATTTAATGCGGTAGTCAGGCATCCTTATCCAAAATCTTGAAAAGTGGAATAACAACAGAGTGAACCTCCATTAATCCTTTTGAGGATCGGTATAAAACTTATGTTGTGTATGTTGTCAAGCACCAAAATACCAAATAGTAATTACAGATACAATTGGCTGTGCCGATATGATATTATTGCTGTAAGTATTTGTTAATGTCTTGTTGATATAAATCCACATTTAATAAATGAAAACTATTTGTTAATTATTTCCGATTAATATAAAGTTTATATAAATAAATTGGATCCTGATTTCTGGCTATTATAATCTTTATATAATAAAATTATATCCTTCTTATGTGTTATGAACGCAAAGTCTATCTTATACTCTGATGCCAAGATACTTCTGATTTAATTTTAGAAGTAATGACAAAAGATTTGATTTGTATTTATGCGATATTTGTTTCCAATAATAATATTCTTATAGTAAATAAAAATTAAATAAATATTCAAAAACTGGATATTTATTCTATAGAGAATAACAGGATGATTAATCTAGATAATATAAGTATTTTTTCAGTAATAATTCGTAAATTAAAGAAATAAAATTTCAAGTAATGTAAATAATATAAATGTGAGAACAAAAAAAATTTCCAATGTGATGGTTTTAAATAAAAATAAATCTTACATGAAATCTTTTATTATTTTTGATTTACTAACACAGCAATGTACAATATTACTTTAATATATAAACATAACATACTGTAATATTGAAACTTTTCTATGAGATCAAATCATAAACATGTTTTTTGGATATGTATATTCTCAACAGTACATCAGATAGCTTATATGTACATAACAATCATAATGTTAAGATCGGTTAAATAAAGTTGTATTTTGAGTTTGATTATTTGTATTATGTCAACTTTATTATGTAAACCAATCATATTCTTCTGACAATATCATTATGTCACCCCGAACTTGTAATAAATAGTTTCACACTTCCTTATTATCTCTTACTTGAATACGTCTGGCGAAATTGAAAGACTATCTGTTTCACTGATATCTCGAATTCGGTAGAATCAATGTTGAAGATGTTGTTTGGAATTCATATTTACATTTTTTGTGTACATGTGTGTTTATTTCCTAAATTGATCAATATGATGGTGGTTCGCAGTGGGACCTCACAGTGTATTGAAGGTTCTGGAAAGTGTGACGGAACAATGGAATTTAATAATGGAATGGTCAAAATATCTCGCGGCTCTGCAAATGAAACTTTCAACAATGTTGAATCGTCAGTTTGCCGTTCGAAATGCGTCGAGAAAAGTTGGTGTTTAATGGCGAATATAGCTTGAATAATTTTTCGTGTCATCTGTTCTCTCATAAATCATGGAAAATGAGAGTTTATGGCAATTTACTTTACATCTGGAACTGTTGCCAAAGAGAAAAACTTTGCTACACCGATATGGGTCGTTGTCCTGGATACTGGATCTCGAATAAGAATAAAAGGTTCCAATCCAAAAGAGTTGAACCGCTTGAGTTCTTTTCTAGTATGAATCAACACAATTGTTGGAAAACTTGCTTTGGAAATGATTTGTGTGGTTCCATCAATTACAATGAAGACGGGAAAATGTGTGAGTTAAATCGAAAGTGGAACATGGGTTCACCGGTTAAAAAAAAGAGTGTTGGTTGGGAATCAAATGAATGGAAATGTTGCAAGAATTATATCGAAATATTGTCAGACAAAAAATGTAAAAATGTTTCTTCATTCCCATTTTGTATCGGAAAATGGACATTTAATAATTCTCTTGTGTTTGTTCCAATCAATGGAAATGTTGTAGGAATGTTCAAAACACAAGATCCTCACGCATGTTTACATTCCTGTAGTGAAAATCCATTTTGTAAGAAACCATTTTTTCATCAATTGTAATCTTTGTGTATTTTACTTGGAGTTGACAAAAATTCAGAAAAAGACGCTCAATTAGACACTCTGGTACCCAAAAAAGTTTCCAACATTTCCTTCCAAAGTTGGTCGTTTTCTTGTTGCAAGATCAAAATTGGTGAAATGCCTTCTAATTTTGTTCCAACTCAGAATCCAAAACAACAGTGCTTGCGGATCGTAAAAGAAACTGGTGTTCATATTAACGAGAATGATTGTACTCAAAATACGAAGATATTTTCAAAAAGCGAGTTATGAATGGAATGGCATTCAATTATGTTGGGGAAAATCAATTAACAACCACAACACTCTTCTGGTTTCGAATGGCTATAAGAAATATTGGTTAAGCATTTCAGATCAGGAAAACATTCAAAACTGTGACGATCATGAATGTCAAATATTTAGTGAAGACTTGAGTGAAACAAAATGTGGCAACATTATCAGACGTCAAGAATGGACTGCTCTAAAACTTAAACAAGACAATAAATTTTCTTCAAAACCAATTCCAAGTTATTCATGCTTTACCAAAGACGAGTGTTCAGAATTAGTTAGAAATGTTCAATATTATCACAGAATATACTTGGACTGGTGGGATATTGCTTACAACTTTTCTAATTGGTGACGACGGAAATGTTTATGAAGGAATGTTCAAGGTTCTCATAGTGGAAGAGCGTACAATCAAATCAGCATTGCAATTGCGTTTTTTGGATGGTTCAAGTACAACAGACCCAGTTTAGCGGCATTAAATGCTGCCAAGAACTTGATCCAATGTGGAGTGGACCAGAATTACATTGAAGCGAATTACAAACTTGCTGCTCATCGAGACGTTCGTCCAGGAAGTGCTCTACCTGGAATGGAACTTTACAAGATTATGTCCAACTGGCCTCATTATATAACTGACAGTAATGGTCCGCCTGTGGACTGTACCGCAATAAGAAATGAAAAATACAAAAGTTTGATAACGTCAATTATACGCGGAGTAATTTCTTTTTTAATACTAATTTTTGTGTAATTCTCAGTATAGTTTGTTATGTTCGTTATAAAAAGGAACACAGTCAGCTTTGTAAAGTTCTTCCGAAAATATTACACGAAGTTAGAAGTTTTTCTGTTTTTTCTATTTCCGGAAAAATATTCAATTATTTTGAGGGAATTGAAATTCAAAATTCCTCAAATGTAAAAATATCTTTTTCACGATCACAAATGTATTTTGTGAATGATGGTGATTGTATAATTTTTGTATAATTCAAAAACCTAGTTTTTAAAACATTGCAATTTGAACAATTATTATTTTATTTCATATTTTAGTTTGGTTTTTATAATATAAGAATTATTTTCGGTTTTATTTAATTCAAACGAAAAACGAGCAAACAAATAGAAAATATTAAAATAAAAATCATATTAAACTCCATTCGTTATTTCAATTTTTACTTTTCAAATGATTTGCAATTTACCTAAGAAACTGTGTAGCTTAAGAAAAAAATATCATAATTTATATATTTGTACTATTTTGAATAGGATAATATTGTTATACCAGAGTGTGGAATGAAAATGTCCAAAGGGTCAAGTCAAAAAGATTAAAGATGAGAAGCAATTAGCATTTAGAAATTGAGATATTACATTGTCAATTTTTTGTAATTTTGTACAATCGTTTTGTAATCATTTTTAAAATTTACAATAATTTGACGAATTAATCAAAAATACATACTTAATTAAGTGTTAAAATTCTAACAATACTTATTAATTTAGCATATTATTTAAAGTAATACGATTATCAATAATTAAAATTAATAATATAATAACACTCTTAATAACTTCTTTTTTCTTTTTACAAAATTTTGTTTTGGATTCCACATTTCAACTTTCCAGAGTAAATATATTTATATATTTTGAAACAAATATTGTGAAATACATTTAAGATACTTAGATAAGATATACCAGAAACATTTCGGTTTTAAACTTATCATCTAGTAATTTATTTTAAGTCAAACCCAAATCTATCTTTTGTTAAACATTAGAAAAATAAATTTTCAACTATTTATAAATGTTGTGTGGTCAGAAATAATGTTTTTCATGATTTTTGTTATGAAATGTTTTTCATGATTTTTGTGTACAGTTTGTTTGTTTGTTTGTTTTTTAATTTGGTGTTACACTTTTCTCGATTTCCAACAATTGTATTACCCCATTTGATGGATTTTTATGTATATTTGCATAAGCGAATTACCTTTGCACAATTTTTGACAATATTCAACTGATAAATGAGTGTGTGTATAACGTCATAATGTTACCGGGAAATCATATTAATAAAAACTCAATGGTATGAAGATCCAGACATTTATAAAGTTGGGAGAGTAGACACTAAAACACATTAATTCAAAAAATTGGCGAAGACAGGACTACAACGTAAATTTTTTCATGTTTATATTTGCAAAAAGTAAATTGTATTGATTTTATGTCAACGATATTTCATTCTTTGATATATTATTGAAAATATTTAATCGCAGAAATTATAAGAAGATGTATCAACATGCATGACAATGATTCTCCTACATTTTCTACTGCAGTTCGAGACAGCCTAAATTTAGATTTGAACAATCTTTGGAGGATGGGATGAGCCTTCTTGCAGGACTTATTAATTCGCTTCCAAGAAGTCTGGATTTGACCGTGCAATTCTTTTTATGCGAACAAATTTACAATGATTTGTACAAGATCAACAACAAATAATTACTTTAAAGTTCGATTTATTTTTACTGGAAAATGATATGAGCAATGATGCAATTCAAAATGCTTATGAATCGTTCCTCAAAGATGCGTTTTGTTTGTGTAGCGTGGTGGGGAACAGTTTATGAAGAGCTATTATGATCAGAATATGAATATTATGAACATGCATTAAATGTTTGTTACATTAAATCAGCTACCAGAATTACCTGCACCATAATTTCGAATATATTTTGTTATGTTTTTAAAATTCTAGACAAAATCATCTTTCTTCCATCTTCATTTTGGCGAAACGTATTCGATAAATTTTTTGACAGATTGTAACTAAACAATAATGTAAGGATTTCTTCTAGTAATATCAGAAGAATAAGAGAAGTTTATCAATCAGTACTGTCAAGCCATAAATAGGGTTGGGCTCCACACAGTCCCATGTAAAGTTTTTGTTAAATTTCTAGAGTTAAAAGAATGTTCAGATTTCTTAAAATTTAGGACTATGAATATTCTGCAACTGCTAATTAGGGTGGTTCTGATTTTCCTGCCGATATTTCAACGTTATCTTAAAATAAATAATAAAAAATTCTGTAAAGTTTATTAAGCACCAACCAAAACAAACAAATTACAAAAATTAATTAAATATTTTAATATAGACCTAGGAAATATATTGTTCTATTTATAATGTATATACCTTCAAATACAAATACAAATATGATTCAATCCATATTATAAATTCTAATAATATAAAGTTATAACAACATGTGTATAAAATAAAAGTTAGATCAAGTCAGATATGATAATTAGATGCCTAACAACTCAGTAAGGTGCAAAAATACTATTTATAGAGATAAAAGGATAAATAATAAACCCATTTAGATGATTTATTTATATATCTATATATTACTGAATGTAAATAAGTAGCATACAATGTTATATTTTAATTTTTAGTGATCATAAATTATTATTTCAAATGTGTAATATAATTTTAAAAAGAATTGTAAATAGCCAATTGAAGCATGTTATAGGATAGCTCTTAAAAATTGATAGTCGCGATAAATCTGTTTCTGAAGATCAATGCTTGAGAAACGATTATGAATTCTGTCTGACTCTTATCCGCTTTTCGACTTTTTAAAACAACGCTTTACATACATTCCCCGAAAAAGGAAAAAAAACAATCAATATGATATCTAAATGTAGTTTGGGGTAATTACATGGAAAAATAGAATCGAGGAATGAAAAGTTCAATCATAATTCATAAATATAATTTTGTTTGTATGCAATTTACCCCGTTATGAAAGAAATTATTTTGCGTATAATTGACGTTATCATACTTTTGTATTTTTCATTTCTAATTGCGGTACAGTCCACAGGCGGGCCATTACTGTCAGTTATATAATGAGGCCAGTTGGACATAATCTTGTAAAGTTCCATTCCAGGTTCTGGACGAACGTCTCGATGAGCAGCAAGTTTGTAATTCGCTTCAATGTAATTCTGGTCCACTCCACATTGAATCAACTTCTTGGCAGCATTTAATGCCGCTAAACTGGGTCTGTTGTACTTGAACCATCCAATAAACGCAATTCCAATGCTGATTTGATTGTACGCTCTTCCACTATGAGAACCTTGAACATTCCAACCCCGTCCTTCATAAACATTTCCGTCGTCACCAATTAGAAAAGTTGTAAGCAATATCCCACCAGTCCAAGTATATTCTGTGA
>JAUZNC010052523.1:1762-14993 GCA_034780395.1 Vannuccia rotundouncinata | reverse complement strand
TTATCAAAGTCATTATTCAGAAATTTACACTAACCTAGGTTCTTTACATTCTACTAAAAAAATTAAAGATTTAAGCGACTATGTTGGAAGTGGTTCTACGCCAAGAGCAGGTGGCGATTCATACACCAAAGATAAAGCACTAGGAGTTCCTTTTATTAGGATTACCAACTTAAAACACGACAGCGTTTCGCTAGGTGATGTTTTATTAATCAAAAGAGAAATTCACGAAGGAACCTTGAAAAGGACACAACTTAATTCAGGAGATTTACTGTTGTCAATGGCTGGAACAATAGGATTAACAGTTATAGTTCCTGATTTTATTATTGAAGCAAACATCAATCAAGCGTTAGCAAGAATTGTCTTAAAATCTAATATGAGCAAGGTTTATGTAAAAGAAATTCTTAATTCAAAAATTGGAAAAACTCAAACAGACAGACTCTCAAGACCATCCGTTCAAGCAAATATCAATTTTGATGAGATTGGTTCTTTATTAATCCCCCTCCCTCCACTCACCAAGCAAAAGAAAATTGCTGAGCACATCACAGGGCTCAGAGAGCAAGCCCAAGCTCTCAAAGAGAAGACAAAAGAGCTCTTAAAAAAAGCGAATGAAGAAATTGAAAAGATTTTATTAGGCTAATAAAATTTCAAGCTATGACATCTTCAAAAAAGCCGTTGAGAGAATGGAATTGAAAAAAACACAAAAACGGCTAAAGTAACGACACTATGCCTTACAAAACTTTTTTTGTTTTTATCGTTACTCTACTCTTTCAACTCTCTCCCCTTACGCTCGAAGCGCTAACCATTACTCCCTTTTCTCCTTCGGTAGGAAAAACGGGCGGATCAGAAAATGATGTGGGGGAAAATTTCGACATCGATCAATCGGGGGGTATTCTTAGCACAACGATCGGCGGCGGTTTTGGTTCTCTCGGCTCTCTCTCTCTTAATTACGACTCCCAATATCTTTATATCGGCGGCTCAGGAAGTCTCACCGCTGGCGATAATAACGGGATGATTCTCTTCCTGGGAACTTCATCTCTCTCCTCTAATCTTTCCAACCTCCAAGGCTTCGCCGCTTCCAATCCTCAGGGGCTCAATTCTATGCACAACCTCCTCTTCTCACAACCCATGGATATCGCCATTCTCTTAGGCGATGAGTGGGGTGACGGTAATTTCGAGAGCTTTAATCTCGTGGGCGGTTTTGATTTTGGGCAGGGCATCTTTGCTCTCGGCAGCACAGGGGCGACTCCTATTACAGGAGCTAAGCTCACTCAGTTTGACGGCAGTGGCACCACTCCTACAAGCACCACCGATGATGACGGTGATAGAAGAACGAACCGTTGGGAGGTCGCAATCCCTTGGTCAGGCTTAGGTGCATCCAGTGTCTTCGAGCTTCCTAATCTTTATGTGTGCGGAGTTATTGTAAACGGCACCAGTGAAAACAATAAACGCTATCTCTCAGGTGCTTACTTGGGTGTGTCCGCCACTAGCCCTCAGCCCCTCGATACATGGAATAACTTCGGACTCAGTGATCTCACCCTCACCCCCTACTCCATTACGATCCCTGCCGCCCCAGGGCTTTTTAAAATTTCCACAGCCACTAACAATCCTGCTACGGGTTTTACTCTGCAATGGGAATCCAATGGAGGAGAGACTTATGTAGTAGAACGCTCCACAGACCTTGCTGCTTGGACATCTCTCACCGCACCTTTCCCTGCTACACCGCCGCTCAATACCCACGTTGATTCTCAAACCTCCTCCGCTTCCAAGCTTTTTTATCGCATTAAAAAAATCATCCTCGAACCCATCTCAGTCAGTGCCTCCCCTGCTGGAGGCGACTTCAAAGATACGGCGGGTGCAGGGATTCCCGTCACACTTTCCATACAAGGAAATAACGTAACGAGCAGCACTTACTCAATCGCCGGCGGCACACCTCAAGTTTTCACCACTGGACAAACGATTACCTTCGGTGCAGGCATGACACTCACTGAAACAAAAACCCTTTCCATCACTGCCTCGAACGCTTCAGGAAATTCTGACACACAAAACTATACTTTCACCAAAGTAGAAAACACATTTACCGCTGGACCTAGCACACCTTATTCCACGAACCCGACTCTCGGTAAAGCGGTTGCTAATGGTTCCATTGTGATTGACGGCAGTAATACCAATGGCGAATGGAATGCCACCAACCTTGTCGCCATTGATAAAGCAGGGGACGACCCTCGTTCTTTAGGCAATAACTGGACGATGCACGAGACCCCAGTCGACAACACTCATCTCTGGGCATCTTGGGATGATCAATATCTCTATATCGCATGGCAAATGGCAGACGTCACCGATGTGATTGATCCTAGTAATTCTGGAAGCGGCGATGCCCTTTCTAATAACCAAGGAATTTTACACTGGATAGCACTTGATACCATCCAAGGATCAGGAGCTTCTAAAAATATGTGGGACAAACCTTCTCCTGAGAATGCCAACGCATGGATAGGAACAGATCTTCCTGACGTGCAGATTAATGTCCGCTCGGACATGTGGGCTGGGGCAAGCTACATTTCACACGCTACGGCGGGAGTTTTTCCTGTAGACGATGGTGGGGTTAATTATTTTTCATTTGCTGATGCAGGGATCACGGGAGGCGTCGGAGCAGGTTTATTCGTTGACTCTCTCTGGGGCGTGAGAGATGCGGACGATCATAATGATGCCAGTAAAGCGGTCGACTTCCTCACACAAGGGCATAGTAACACGGCTCGAGACAGTTTTTATGAACTCAAAATCCCACTTTCCACTTTGAGAATTACTCGCACTCAGTTAGAAAGTAGCGGAATAGGAATCATGGTCGGCTCAAACATGGACACCATTCCACACGACGAAACCACCCTCGACAAACCTGGCGTGGAAACCTACAACTCCTCTTTCGAGTGGTCAGATAAGGATGAATACACAGTGCCTTTTGCAAGAATCGGTGCTACGAAATAATACCATTTTCATAAATTAATGAGTCTATATTCATGTCATGCCGAGCATGTCGAGGCATCTCTGACTATTTCATACCTTTTCTTTGTCATGGATGAAAAAAATCATGAGTAATACCATTTGCACAAATTTGTCGAGATGATAGGTGTGCTTATTCCCTGTCATACTGAGCTTGTCGAAGTATCTCTGGCTATTTCCCCTCCCCAGTTGCACTCAAAACTTTATCCCCATTATTTTCGGTGAATGGTATAATAAAAAAAGAGATGATATCTGGAAAAGGTTACGAAAGAAAAAAGCAAGTAGTCGATTCTTTAAAAAAAATCTAAACCTTCATCAGTTCCGCTTCTTTTTTCTCAAGAATTTCGTCAATTTTTTTGGTGTGTTGATCGGTAAGCTTTTGGATTTCTTTCTCTGTAGAAGTCAGATCATCTTCAGTAATCTTTCCTTCTTTCTTGAGCTTTTTCGTCATATCAATCGCATGACGGCGAACGCCGCGCACAGAAACTCGAGCCTCTTCTGCAAGAGATTTAATTGTTTTTACCAACTCCAGACGGCGTTCCGTAGAAAGCTCAGGAATAGGAAGACGAATCAAACGTCCATCCACCATGGGGTTAATTCCTATATTAGAATTTTCTATTGCTTTACGAATAGGATCCAGGCTTGAAGCATCCCAAGGTTGCACTTGAATCAAGCGTGCCTCAGGTGTGGTAATCGCTGCCAGCTCTCGCAGTTTCATGTGCGTTCCATAAACATCCACAGCAAGCCCTGAAACCAAATCGGGTGAGGCTTTCCCTGTGCGTATGGAGAGAAATTCTTCTTGTGTTACGTGAAGAGTTTTTTCCATTTTCTCTTCGGCTTCTAATAAAACTTCGTCAATATCCATAAATGTTTTTCCTTAATAGAGGGTTCGTTTTTTTGTTGTTAGAATAAATGCTAGCTTATTTTTTCTTTTTAGGCGAGGGCGTATCATCGAAATAAGTGCCTATCTTTTGCCCCATAAAAATCTTCTTTAAATTTCCTTTTTTAAACATATTAAAAACAATAAGCGGCGTTTGATTATCCATGCAAAGAGAAAAAGCTGTCGAGTCCATCACTTTTAAGCGCTGCTCCAAAGCCACCTTATAACTCAGAGTGTTATATTTTTTCGCTTTGGGGTTTTTCATCGGATCGCAATCATAAATGCCATCCACCTTCGTTGCCTTAAGAATCACATCAGCAGAAATTTCGTTAGCACGCAATGCAGCAGCCGTATCAGTTGAGAAAAATGGGTTGCCCGTGCCAGCCGCAAAAATCACGACACGTTTTTTTTCTAAATGCCGAATTGCACGCCGACGAATAAACGGCTCAGCAACATTTTTCATATCAAACGAAGACTGCACACGCGTCGGAACGCCAAGCTCTTCCAACGTATTTTGTAATGCCAAAGAATTAATCACTGTAGCGAGCATCCCCATGTAATCAGCGGTGGTTCTATCCATACCGCGATTACTTGCACTGAGTCCGCGCCAAATGTTCCCACCTCCAATAACAATCGCCACCTGCACACCCATATTGTGAATCTCTTTAATTTCCGAACACAACCCCCGCACCCCTTGCGGATCGATCACATCTTTTTTCCCTTCTAACGATTCACCGCTTAATTTAAGAACAATACGCTTGTAGCGAGGTTTTTTGAGTTTTTTAGAATTTGTTTTTTTAGGGGAAGAAGGTGTTGGCATAATAATTAGATAAGATTTACTACTATAAAAAAAGAGTCAATATCATAAAAATTTTATCTTTTAAAAACTCTGTGAATTTCAAAAAACAATATCACACCCCTCGTTTATTGGGCTCCCAAATGCTTTTATGGAGTTGCGATTGCATTCTCACGGGAAAAGGTAACTTATCTTCCATCATCCACTCGGCGATATTCCTGAGTTCTATTTTTCCAAACACGGGAGAGAAGAGAATCGCTCGCACTTTCTTTGCCCAATCGCCTTCCTGCATTTGCCCCTTAGCCCAGTCATAATCTTCTCTGCTCCCGATAACAAATTTAACCTCATCTCTGTCCGTCAGGTGAGAGCAATTCTCTGGGCGATGTCGCTGATGTTCTCCGCTGCTTGGGCATTTAATATCCATAATCCGCTCGACCCGATTATCTACTCCAGAAATATCGCGCCCCCCACTTGTTTCTAAAAGAACTCGCAATCCCTTATCGCAAAGAGACTCCATCAGGGGATGCACATTTTTTTGTAGCAAAGGCTCGCCCCCAGTCACCTCCACAAGATTGCAGCCATAACTTTCAACTTGATTAATAATCTGCCCCAACTCCATTTTCTCCCCTTCATAGAAAGCGTAAGCCGTATCACAATAGCTACACCGAAGATCGCAACCCGTTAGACGAACAAACACACACGGCAAGCCTGCCAAAGTGCTTTCCCCTTGGATACTATAGAAAATTTCGTTAATGGTGAGGTTCATTCTCTCTTTTCAGTGTCCTTTTTTATAAACCAACACATCTGACTATTAGCAAAACAACAAACTCTCCATTATTGATTTACTGAATACAAAGGCTTAGACATTAGCTTTGGGGATCTGACAGTTTTATTTTAAACTTCACAATAAATTGCTTCGGAATGGGAGGAGGGTATATTGCTTCCTTCCTCTTTTATTCCATATAAATGGAATTCCATTGCTTCTTTGATATTTTTTTTAATTTCATTTCTATTACTTCCCGTAGCAATGCATCCTGGCAAATCTGGAGAGTATGCGGAATAGCCCGTCTCTGTATTCTCTATAACCACTAAATATTTATTCATCTTTTTAATCCTGACTGTTTAAATATACTATTTTCTGTGCCTTTTGCAATATCATCAGACATTTTCCCCGCTACAGTCACCAACCCTTTTTTTGTAGGGTGTTTATATTGTTTGTGACTTCCACGAGTCCTAGCTAAACACCACCCGTCTTTTTCAATGATTCTTAAAACCTCTCTAATTTTCACTAAAAAATACTCAACGATAACAGAATTAACCTCTCAAAACCTTTCACTTTTAAATAGGGGATTCTTCTTCACCTTCTTTTTTAGGGAGCAAAGGGGCTGCTTCTACTTCTACTTTTTCTTCGGCTTCTTTTTCTGAGATCACGGGAGCGATAGCGAGAAGCTTTCCTCCTTTATCGATATTGATAAGTTTTACGCCTTGTGCGTTGCGTCCTGTTTTACGAATACCCTTCACGCCTGTTCTCACCATAATGCCTTTTTCGGTAATGAGCATAATATCACCTTGTTTATCCACGGTAAGAGCGCCGATCACGTTACCTGTTTTTTTCGTCGTCTTCATGGTAATGATCCCCTTACCTCCACGAGACTGAATACGATATTCCGAAAAAGAAGTTCTTTTCCCTATTCCATTTTCTCCTGCTACGAGAAGAGTTGATTCTTCATTCACAATTTCTGCTGCAACAACGACATCCTCTTCACCCAGAGAAATCCCTCGCACACCTGCGGCAGGACGTCCCATTGAGCGCACTTCGCTTTCTTTAAAGCGAATACTCTTACCTTGGTTCGTGATGAGGACGACCTCGCTTGTTCCGTTGGTCATCTTCACTGCAATCAAACGATCCGTCTCGTCGATTCCGATAGCAATGATACCACCCTTACGAATGTTAGAAAAGCTGGAGAGAGGAGTCTTTTTTACGACACCTTTTTTGGTTGTGAAGAATACAAAATTTTTCTCCTGCCAAGTCACTTCTTCGCCTTCTTTATCTCGTTTCATCTCGACACGGATCATCGCCGTCACATTCTCATCGGGGCGCAACTCCAAAAGATTAGCGATACTTCTTCCTTTAGCGGTGCGACTCATCTCTGGAACTTCATAAACACGCTCCACATAGACTCGCCCTGAGTTTGTGAAAAACATAAGGTGATCGTGCGTAGATGCAGTAAAGAGATGTTCGATAAAATCGTTATCCTCAGCTTTTTCCGTATTCAGAGAAGCCCCTGATGTCGCGCCGATAACTCCTCGCCCGCCTCTTTTTTGAGAACGGAACACATCAAGGTTCGTGCGTTTAATCAGCCCTTTATGAGTGAGAGTAATAATCACTCCATCATTGGAGACTAAATCTTCAATCGTCATTTCCCCTTCTTCGGCGACGATTTTCGAACGTCGCTTGGTCGCATATTTTTCTCTGATAAGTAAGAGCTCTTCTTTAATAATAGAAAGCACGCGAGATTCTTTGGCCAAGATGTCTTGCAAATCTTCGATCTTGGTTAAAAGTTCTTTGTATTCGCCCTTTACTTTATTGCTTTCGAGTCCGGTGAGCTGGTAGAGACGAAGCTCTAAAATCGCATCGATTTGACGATCATTCAGAGCATAGTTTCCGTCAACGAGTCTCTGCTCGCTCCTTACGGCTAACCCAAAATGTTTCACCTCTGTTTTGCTCCACTTCAATTTTTGGAGTTTACCTTTTGCCTCTTCACGGTTAGCGGATTTGCGGATGATTTTAATGAAGTCATCTAAATTAGCCAGAGCACAGAGATAACCCTCTAAAAGCTCAGCACGACTTTCGGCACGACGCAGTTCGAAACGCGTCCTACGCAAGACCACTTCTCGGCGATGCTCGATGTAGCAATTCAGAACATCTTTGAGGTTGAGGGTCTTCGGGCGACCTCCATCAATAGCGAGCATATTCACGCTAAAAGAACTCTGCAACGAGGTCATTTTATAAAGATTATTGATAACAATTTTAGGAATCGCGTCGCGTTTGAGTTCGATCACCACGCGCGTATTTTCATCCGACTCATCCCGCACATCCGAGATTTCCGTAATCACTTTAGTATTCACCAGCTCAGCGATTCGTTTAACGAGCTCCGAGCGATTCACATTAAAAGGTATCTCCGTAACGATAAGCACTTGACGAGAATTTTTCACGTCCTCGATATGAATCTTTGCTTTCGTGCGAACCCCTCCCCTCCCCGTCTCAAAATATTTTACAATTCCTTTTCTCCCTAGAATTTCGCAGCCAGTTGGAAAATCAGGGCCCTTCACATGTTTCATGAGTTCACGAATGGTGATGGAAGGATTATCAATCGTGGCACACACGCCATCGATTACTTCTCCTAAATTATGAGGAGGAATATTGGTCGCCATACCCACGGCAATACCTGTGCTTCCATTGACGAGAAGATTAGGAAAAGCGGCAGGGAAAACGACAGGCTCTTTGAGTCTTTCATCATAATTGGGGACAAAATTAACGGTATCCTTATCCATGTCGTCCATGAGCGACGCACCTAAATGCGTCAAGCGTGCCTCCGTATAACGCATTGCAGCAGGAGGATCACCTTCTACAGAACCAAAGTTTCCTTGCGGATGCACAAGAGGGTCTCTCATTACCCATCCTTGCCCCATATGCACGAGAGTAGGATAGATTACACTTTCTCCATGAGGATGATAATTTCCAGAAGTATCACCACAAATCTTCGCACACTTCATGTGCTTTTTATTCGGGTAAAGCGAAAGATCGTGCATTGCGAAGAGGATTCTTCGCTGAGAGGGTTTGAGCCCATCACGCACATCGGGCAACGCTCTTGCCACAATTACCGACATTGAGTAATCCAAAAAAGAACGCCTCATCTCTTCCGCAACGTTCATCGAAAGCACGGTATCTTTTTTTACAAATAAATTCTCTTCCTTAGCCATATTGTTTTCTAATTCCTTGTTTTTATTTTAAATATCTAAATTTCTTACGTTCAACGCATTGTCCTCAATAAACCGCTTACGAGGCTCTACAACATCTCCCATGAGTTTGGTGAAAATATCATCTGCCTCAATCGAATCCGTAATATCCACTCTCAAAAGCCTCCGCGTATCAGGGTCCATCGTTGTCTCATAAAGCTGCTTAGCGTTCATTTCTCCCAACCCCTTGAATCGTTTGATATCCATCCCTTGTCGCCCTACCTCAAGCGTTTTATCTAAAATTTCTTGAACAGAATAAAGCGGCACTCTCCGCTCTTTTTCTCCTTCACCTTCGATCATCTCGAAAATAGGCTCCTCAGAGGTGCTATAATTATCTACCTCAAAACCTCTCTCGGAGAGTTTATCCAAAATATCTCCGACCATCTTACTTTCATGCAGTTCCATATGAGTGCAACGCCGATGCGGCACATCCTTTTTTGCTATTTTCTTAGGCTTCTCTTCGGGCTTCTTTTCTTCCACTTTTTCTACAGATGCCTCGCCCCCTTCTTCGGTTCCTTCGACTGCGACTACCTCTTCTTCTGTAGTTTCTTCCGAAGCTGCTGCCTCACCACCTTTTTTCTCTTCTCCACTGCCCTCTTCCTTCGCTTCCTCCTCTGTGTTAAAAATTTCTAAATCAGGATTCTCTTCAGCAAATCTCCCTAAAGCCTCTTCGGTAACAAAATAATGCACATTCTCTACATTACCCTCTCTTATTTTTAGCAAGTGACGAGGAAGTGCATGCGAACCCTTATCTCGTGCCTCCAAAAATTTAGAGAAATCACTACCATGCCGTTCAATCGAATTTTTAAATTTATCAAGCCCCTCAAGAAGTTTTAATACTTCCATAAGCTCTTTTCCTGAGACCTCTTTTTTCTGAACCACATCCTGAATACGAACATCCGATGCTCCGAGTTCAATCAAGATACGATTCAATTCCTCATCACTCTTCACGTATTGCTTTTTCTTTTTTCGAGTCACCAAATAAAGCGGCGGCTGAGCAATGTAAATGTAACCCTCTTTGACGAGCTGAGGCATTTGACGAAAAAAGAACGTGAGCAAGAGCGTGCGAATATGCGATCCATCGACATCTGCATCGGTCATGATAATCACTTTATGATAACGCAGGCGAGCCAAATTAAAAGCCCCCTCTCCTTCCCCGCTACCGATACCCGTGCCTACCGCAGTAATCATTGTCCGAATTTCTGTGTTCTGCAACGCCTTATCGAGACGAGCTTTCTCCACATTAATCAGTTTTCCCCGAAGAGGTAAAATCGCCTGATAACGCCGATTCCTTCCCTGCTTAGCTGAACCTCCTGCAGAATCTCCCTCAACAATAAAGAGCTCAGACTCTTCAGGCTTTTTACTCGAACAATCTGCCAACTTCCCTGGCAAGCCTCCTCCTGAAAGTGCAGTTTTTCTCACGGCTTCGCGTGCTTTTTTCGCCGCCTCGCGTGCTCTGGCTGCGGTAAGCCCCTTCTCAATCACTTTCTTGGTCACGCCTGGATTCGCATCAAAAAATGACATCAGCCCATCATAAATAATCGAAGAAACAACTCCCTCCGCCTCTGGATTCACGAGCTTTACTTTGGTCTGTGATTCAAAACTCGGATTCGGATGTTTAAGCGATAAAACACAAATTAATCCTTCCCTAACATCGTCACCTGTAAGGGTCGGGTCTTTGTCCTTCGTTATGTTATTTTGTTTCGAGTATTGGTTAATAGAACGAGTCAAGGCTGTTCTAAATCCACTCAAATGAGTTCCCCCATCGGGATTAGGAATTCCATTGGTGTAACACAAAATCTGATCATTAAACCCATCATTATATTGCAAAACACAATCCACAATAATCTCATCTTTTTCGCGATGCAAATTCACGGGCTTATGCAAAGCCACTCTATTTTTCCCAAGCTGCTTTACAAACTCTTCAATTCCGTCTTTATAAAAAAATCTCTCTTCCTTTTCTTTTTGACCTTCCTCGGCACGCTCATCCCAGAGCATAATCTCTAAACCTTCATTCAAGAAAGCGAGTTCCCTCAAGCGATTAGCGAGTGTCTCAAATTTAAATTCTATGGTGAAAGTGAAAATCTCTGCATCAGGCTTCCATGTAATGAGCGTCCCTTCCGCTTTTGTTTTCCCTATTACTTGCAGTTTCGTTTTTGTTTTTCCCCTTTCAAACGTCATGTGATGAACCTCTCCACCTCTTGAAACCTCTACCTCAAACCATTCCGAAAGGGCGTTGACACACTTAGCCCCAACTCCATGTAATCCCCCAGAATATTTATACGCCCCTTGCCCAAATTTCCCTCCTGCATGAAGATTCGTTAAGACGAGCTCCACGGCTGGTATTTTAAACTTAGGATGCATATCCACAGGAATCCCTCTCCCATCATCACGGATCGAGATGGAACCATCTACATGGATTTTTACTTCGATACGATTACAGTAACCCGCTAAATGCTCATCAATGGAATTATCTAAAACTTCAAAAACACAATGATGAAGACCTCGTTCATCCGTATGCCCTATATACATCCCTGGGCGTTTTCTTACCGCTTCTAGCCCTTCGAGTTTATCTATTTTTGAGGCATCATAGACGTCCTCTTTTTTCTGTTTTAAATTTTCGTTGCTCATATTTTATTAGGTCAACGAAGAGGCTGCCTAATTTTTTGAATCTTCACAATCGCTTTTTTTCTTTTTCTCTCTTTCACCCCCAAAAAAAATTAAGGAGCTTCTTTTTTAACGTTCAATAATTTGATTCATTTCATCAAACATATAAGGGGCAATAGAAATAGATTTTAGCTTCCCTTAAACATTTCCATTCTGGCTTCTACACGTCCAATTTGTCTTAATTAAAGCGCCACGACCTTCCTCACTTAACCATTGGTGAAACCGTCCTTTAGGACTGTCGTCTTCTTTTTTATTCAGCCTATTTTCTACTCTAGCAATTCTAATTTCATTAGGGTCTTTACTGTTCGGGTTATCTCCAAAGAGCCCCCCCCCTCCCCATTCTGTTGATTTTGTAAATTCTGTCAAAAAACAGGTTGTGCCTGTGAACACACTTTTGAGTATTCGATCACCCAATAAATAATCATCCCCAGAGAAATAATAAGGCGTGTGCCGACTGAAAAAAGAAAGCCGATCCCCACCCCAAAACTTGCTTTCAATGCTTGGGGAATCTCTTTTTTTCCTAAAAAAACTTCAAACAAAAATGCCCCCAAAGGCGGACCGATGAGAATCCCAGGCAACGCAAAAAAAAGCCCGACTAAAAACCCCACAGCCGCCCCGAGCATCCCCCACTTAGAGCCGCCAAAAAACTTCGCCCCCATGGGGCCTCCTAAAAAATCGGTTAAAAAACTCAGAGCAAGAGCCACCCCTAAAATAATAATCACCTCCCAACTCACACTTTCTTGTGCCCACAACTTATGAATCACTGCTCCGCCAAAAATCAAGATCGCTCCGGGAAGCACAGGAACAATCGCTCCAACAAGCCCCACTAAAAAAAGAAACCCCACCACTACAAGTAAGAATAAATCAAAATCCATTTTCTAAAAATCCTCTCAGATTATCATTTCCTTTAAAGTAATACCCCATTTCTACGTTGTCCAGAAAGCTTCTATTCTCGCTAGAATATTTTTTCAAAAAAACTAAATTAGCGTCTACTCACATCTATTCGTGGGTTTAAAAAAATCCGCCATCACAAAAACCTGAAGAAAAGCTTTTGAAATGTTTTATAAACGCATAAACTATCGACATAAAAAATGCATAATTTATTAAAGCTCCTCCTCTTCTCTGCCATGCTACCCATGTTTTTTTCTTTGCAACTTCACTCCAAGAAATCGGAGATGATTCCTACGAAAGAATACAAACTCCCCACCTCTGCACCCTACTTTGCAAAGAGTTTAGAATTAAAAAGGGCACACTTCTTTAATCGCACCTCTTCTTTCCAAAAAAAATATTCTCAGAGCAATAAAATGTTTTCTTTTCGAGGCATTGAATCCAGCCCATTCACGCGATCTCGCTCTTCGCTTTTTTCGAAAATCATGAATACAGAACAACACCGTTGGCAGCGAAAAAAAAATCATCTCACTGGCTCTTCTAACCCTTGGGAAGAGAAGCGTAGCTCAGTTTTATCTGATTCTAATCGCACAGCACGGGGTTGGGATCGTCGCCTTAAAAGTAAACCCTACCGAGGCAAAGAGATGCTTAAAATCAAACACGAAATGGATCGGTTAGAGAAAAAACTCGGGCAACAAAAATCTGCAGAAAACATAACTCTCGGCGTGGGAGACGTCAGGGACCTTCTCAACAAAGGACCTCAAAAACTACCGTTGCGATAGCGAAAATTGGAAAGAGATGGTAAACTAAAATAACTTCAAAACACGCACCACGCGTGCCCCCTAAAAATTAAACTCAGGCGTTGCTTCCTCTTGAAGAGCTTTACTAGCCCTCTCAAGAAGCGATTTAAATTCTGTTTCTTTAAAAAGTTCTACTTGTTTTTCTAGGTTAGGTTTTAGATGGAGAGAATCGATTGGGAGAGTAAG
>JAUZNC010052512.1:0-14996 GCA_034780395.1 Vannuccia rotundouncinata | reverse complement strand
ATTTCTATTTGTATCTGTGTTAATTATCATTGCATATTTTTTTACAGGCGCTCAAATTCATCGATACAGCCTATAATTTATTATTTTAAGGTACATAAATATTATTTATAAACGATATATAATTTAATGATTATATAATTGTTGTTTTTATTCTAATTTTTCAATTATATTGTCATTCTTTTCTTTAAATAGAGCTTAGATCAACATCTAATTATATGGAGGTATGGATGTGAATGTTCGTTATCTTATAGAAAAATTGTATTTAAATATTGTTTATTATAATTGTTTTATGGATTTTAATGAGAGCGTGTTTGACTCACCATTACCCTTCGATATACATTGCTACGTGCCGTATTATAAAGTATAGTAATTTAATTCAATTACCTAATAGACGCACTATTAATACATATATTTAATCATAATTAATTCGGTTTTTCAAATCCGCACCAAAAATCTCATTGAATTTTATATTAAGAAAATATCAAATAATATTATATACCGGGTAGTCCTTGAAATTAGTATGGGAATTATATTATTAGAATAGTCACTAGTTTATTAATTAAAAAGAAACACACGTACGCATAATTTATTTTCTCTGGATTTTTGCAGCGACCAATAAATAAGCATAATTTACATAATACTGGTCAGTTAAAAATACCTGTTCCTATTAGAAACAAAAGTTGCAGAACAAGGTCTTGTATATAATTGTTTGGAATTTGGTTTCATGTAGGGGACTTGTTTGTTTCAATATTAAGTAAGATTATTCAGCTCATTATGAAGTAGAAGCGAGAATTTTGTTAGATCAGCATTCGGGCGGACGATGCGGATTAGACGAAGATTGAAGGAGAGTGAATGGCCGGCACGTTCATCAGATCTGACAGTAGCCTATGTCATACATTTCTTTGTTCGTATTTAAGAGACAATTTGCTAGGTGTATGATGTTCCTGGAAATCGGTTTACAGAACTGAATGAGTTAAGAAACATAATAACAAGGTATATATTCATAATACTGATCCTCCCCATTTTACTTCAGCATTCCAAGATTGGATCAAATGAATTGATCAGTGTATTTTGGGCCAATAGTGCACATTTTGAATAAATATCTAATAAATTGTTATTCAGACTAATGTACAATAATAATGTGATTAAATCTTCTTATATATAGTACAGCTATAGGTACCTAGTATATTTGTTGTAATAATATAAGTTTAATTTGTTATTATAATTTCGTATATATTATATTCTAATAATATGTTTATTCTAATTCCTTAATTAAGAATTAACTACTCGGTATATAGTATAAATACTTATATATGTGTATATATTTGATTTATATTTAAGGTTTAAGAGTTAATGGGGGGAGGTGGAAATAGGTAGGAGTGGGTGATAGGCAAGAGGTAGCTCTAGAGGCTTAAAAAAGAGGCTCAAAAATGCTAGATATCAAGAATTTTGAGCCTGCGTTTTTTTAACTTACGTTTTTAAATGGTTCTGATAAAAATTATATATTTTAGGAGTACCTATCCTATATTTGATATATTTTTTACTAATAAAAAGTTAAACTCTTAAACTCTCTTAAAAACGAAACTATATAATTATACAATATAAAATTCAAATCTACGAATAATGCCGAAGGATTTGTTATACATACATATATATATATATAATAATATATTATGATGGATTAAACACTCTATCATTGATATCGTTATTAACTTCATTAGATTGGAAAATAACTTAAAAAACTCATAATATTTATAAAATTCAGAAAGCTTACTTGTACAAAGATATATTTACCGGTTTGGTTTACTTCAAAGCTTTATTTGTGAAATTATTGAAATTAAAAGCCATTTTTTGGTCGATTTTATCACAGTCAAAATTTAATTAAGGCTACCGATAAATCATCGATTAAACATTATATTTTGTTTATATTTGTTTATATTATACTGCATTATTTGGACTAAATTCAAATATACTCTTTATGGGTCTTCGTCTTTTTTGAAGCCTTACTTTGTAACATAAGTACTTTATTCAGGTTTGTTGACTACCTTATTTCAATACTATCTTAGATAGAGCAAAAAAAGACTGAAGGAATAAATGAAGGTAATATATTTGGAGTAATACAGGTTTTAGTAGACTTGTTTCGCTCTTGATGGGGGATAATAATCACAAGCAAAATACTTTCTTATATAGTGTTTGAAAACGAGGTTCCACTGAAAGGTTCACCCAAAAGGATGCCCTTTGGGTGAATTTACTGTATACCGAAGATTCACATTATGTGTCTAAAAGCGGTAAAGATGGTTCATGTAAAGCAAGCTGTGATATAATCATATAATACTATTACATATGTTGAGAGGAAAGAAACTTTAGCGAACCATGGTTCATAAATGTACATTGCACGGGGTATCTATAATGTTCAGGCTTATGTGCCAAAGATGTCACACTAAGCTGTCTTTATATTGAAACAGAAATACTTTAAAATAAGGTGGGAAAAGATTAGGTTAAATTGCTATATTACACTTGAAAAACAAATTTATATATATTCTTCAAGTAAAATAAAAAAAGGGTAATCATATTCATAAATTTTAGTCTTGTATCAATAAAAAATTGATTTTTTTCTATATATATACACTTTATTGGTTAGTTAGTTAACTCCACTAATCATGTGAAGTGTAACTAATATTTGTATTTTTTACAATTGTATGCAGTGTAGTGCTCCCACACATTATATTAATCAAGTTTAATATACTAGTTTATCAATCAAGCAGGCAGTAGCTATGTGGTTTGAGGCCTTGTGCTGCGGATCTCTAGGTTTCTTTTTTGGAATCCCCTTGCAAAGTTGCACTGATGAGGCCCAAAAGATTTAAAACAGTCTTAGTGGCTTTGCTAAACTGTGACCTCTCTTATTTTATACTGTAGATAATTTTATTATATTGACATTGTTATACTGATATATATTACCTAATCAGCTAATACCATTAGTATGATTTTCAAGTATATTATTCTATTATTATGTACCAGAAGTGAATTTATACAGTTTTGATGGTATACCTTATTTATGAACAGTTTGTACCAATAATGAATTTAAAATAAATTAATATTTTCATACTAATAGCAACTAATTACTTTCATTTTGTGATGTCTGTATAATATATTGACTGTATTCTATTATATAATTCTATTGTAATTGCAGACTTTTTTCACTGGGATGGCAAGAATTTACAAAAAAGGTGCCAAAACAAAATTGTATTTATATTACATGTAAATTTATATATACTTAATTTGCCAAACATGTGAAAATTAATCAGTGGCATGGGGGGCAAATGCCCCCTTCTAGATATGGGCCTGAATTATTCTATGCTGAATTTTAAGTCAACTTAAATTTATAATTGGAACAGTGAAAATTATTATACCAACAACAAATATTAACCTCTTCCTGATGGGAGTAGTAGCATTTGCTACAAAAAAAAGTACATCATCAAACGGGGATAGCAAATGTTACTATATTCATATAACAGATAAATGAATGAGTTTCTAAAAATAGTTTTCAGCTAATTGCTTATGAAATTGTTTACCTAGACTGTGGGTGAGTGTCCATTACCTCAGTGTCATAACCGTTAGACAAACACACTGTCCAAAGGGGGGTCGAAATTTGACTGGTCAAAAAAAATAAGCTGAGAGATGCACATACTAAATTGTAAGATTTTGATTGGCTAATCAAAAGCTGCAACCTAATAACTGTGTATATAACCATATCACTAAATAATTTCACTCACAGATTCTCTGCTCACGTTTTCAACGCTATGATTCTGCTTCCATGCTCCCCGACTGGTTATTATATATTCCAATTTTATACTATATATTTGTACCTACTATTTCTACTATATTATCAATACCTACTATTCTATTTATAATATATAGGATATATATTGTTACAATATAATTATATATTATTATTTTATACTTACTTTTTATACTATATATTAACAATATAATAATATATATAATATGTACAATATTTATTGTTATTTATTGTTATTTATATAGTATTATAAATTATTGTTTTATACCTATAACTTGTTATATTATATATTATCAAGATATATGCAATACTATATGAAATTATACAATAATAAAACACTAAAATACTAAATAGAATACCTATATAACAATACATATTATCATATATACAGAATAGTATTGATAATACAGTAGAAATAGTAGGTATAAATATAGTATAAAATTGTAATATATAATAATATATAATTTGAATTAAAAATGTGTATATAACCATATCACTGAATATTTTCATTTATGAATTTCTCACGTTTTCAACATGATTTTATACTTGCCTATACAGGTTTCAATTCAATTATATATTATTATATATTACAATTAGAATAGCAAATGTATATTAAATATATGAAAGTACAATATGTACTTATAATATATAAATATATTAATTTTTTTATAATAGAAAGATATTTCAATTTTAGTATGATATAATGTTATAATACATTTTACCTATATAATTGTATGCCTAGTTATAGTAATTTTGAAGAATATCCTATAGAAAATACAGTAAACATATAATCTCATATTACTGATAAACATGGAAAATATTGAATTGTATTCAAGTATATATACTAGGTCAAATGGAGTTCATATTATATATAAATCTGCATAGGAGGCTAATTGAATGTGTCACACCATATTAGCTGCTATTATAAATGACACAAAAATAATTAACCAATGAGGACACGTTAAGGACACTAACTAACAAATTTGAATTTATATAACCATTTGGAGAAGTAACTTTTCTGTCCCTGAAGACCGTAAGGAAGAGGTTAAATAAGATTAACATAATTATAACATATGAAAGCAAATGATTATTATTTTTTATAAATCTATTTCAAAAACATTTATAAAAATTATTTATTAAAATATTAAATCAATTTTATGTCAACCTATTGTATATATTCATTTTACCTTTAGTTTTAGTCATTACAAGATATTCATTTTAAATGGCTGGAAATTATTGTATGTAGTCAAATTATATCTTTGGTTGTTATTCAAACATTGAAAGAATTATTTTGTTGATGGGGAGTTTCCTCAGAGACTTAGATATTTTGCTTAATTTTGGACTGCATTATAATCCACAAAGTCAAGGTGCAGTTAGGCATTTAAATCAATTTATCAAAGAAAGTTTAGTAGTGCAGTTGTCCAAAAGAGTTGAATACAGAGAAGCAATTAGAAACTTAATAGATCAATGCCACAGGCATTCACAAACATATCCCCAGCAGAATAAATGCTTAATCATAAATTAAAAGTACAGTTGCATTCCATGTTTGCCAACAAAACATTTCTGCTAAAATAGAACAAATATAGGAACAGAACTCAATAAGAAGAAATCTATAATGATAGATAGACATAATACAACTCACAGTGTCTCATGCAGATCAAAGAAGGGGACTACATGCAAATTCATAAACTGTTCTCAAAACACAAGCTAGAGTCCAAACTATTGGATCCAAAACATGTTGTTTTGATTCTAAGCAAAGCAGTTTAACCATATTTTTAGAGGATAACTCTATACAGAGTCATTGAAGGTGTGTAAAAGTTCATCATCTCGTTTTTTCAGGGAAGGATGATGATGAGGATAATACTGTAGTAGGAAGTTGATTAAATTGACAGCAATGATTGCAGCAAGTGAAAGTCTCACCAAGCTGTTTTATTTTTGAGTAAAGGTGTTGTAACATTTGTTTTTTTGTTCTCTATATTGACATTTTTCCTCCATTTCAAAACCATGTAAATACAAATAGTGTACTATGTTATGTTTATAATAATGTATTGGTGTTTACCTTAGTTAAGGAGAGGGATAATGTTGTGTATTAATAATTGTAGAGTTATACTCATGTATTATGTGATGTACTATTGATTATTCTTGTACATAATATAAAAATGAATTGGTATTTGTGAAACAATACATGTGTTGATTTGTGGCCATTTTGTTTTGACTTGTTACAATTAATATGGGTTGAAGGTGATACATAACAGTATGTTTATTAAAATATGTATTATATGTATCTGTATACTTAATATATACCTAATAGGATAACATATGGATATTATTATTTTTGAATATACAATCTTAGGATGAGCCTTCATTTTATGGATCCATCCATTGTACACTGTGCAATATTATGATTGAGGACGATCCATAAAGTTATGGATGAGGGGAGGGTGGGTAGTTGTTGAAAAGTGTATGTATGTTCTTTTAATGTATTGTACCTTTATTATGTATTGTTGTGGTTATTATTCTTGCCATTATTGTTTGTATTAAGCTGCCAGAAAGCTGCTTTCTTGTAACCATACTTGATGGTAATATTATTTGTAAAAGCAGTCAGTATCCTACTTTCTGTACATCTGTTTTATGTCACTAAGTCTCAGTGATACTAATTTGTAAAGTGTGTCAAAAACCTACTTTGCTTAATTTTTCTATGCACTAATTTTCAAAAAAAATAATTTTAAAATTTGGAAAATTTGAAACTCTATCATTGTACCCCATACTTTTACAATGCCTGGATAAAGTCTCTACACACCTACTCTACTTTCTTACTGTACACAGGGCACAACTGTATCTAACATTGTCTGTTTAATCAATTGAATTTCAATTGTGTATGCATATTTTTCTAGGGGGGGATCAGATGAAAAGCATACATAAGGGGAGGGGTGTCAAAATTTGTGTAATGACTGCATACATACTTTATGGAAGGTGCCTTGTGAAAATTCTCAAATACTACAACTTGTGAAATAAATATTATTAACTTTCAAAATGGACACACATTTTGGGTCTTGTAATTTACCTGAACTAATTGAAATAAATGCTAAACTAGGTTAAATGTTTTTAATAAAGTATACCTAAACTCCCTTCAAAATTAATTTTATTCATTTCAGGAAAATTAGTTTTTTTAATATATCTTTAAATAAATTATATCTTTTAATATATCTTTAAATAAATTATATCTTTTAAAAGTCTTTCAAAATGTTTGTATAAACCGTTTTGACCATTGAACTATTGGATACTTTTATTATATATTTTAATTTGTTTTGAGTTATTTTTTAAATTTTAAATCATAGTAAAATTGTTTGAAAATTATATTAAAAAAACATGCAATATTTACATCTTATTTAAAATTTATTTTAATATCAGTGTCAACATGGCTGTATTTTTTATGTTGGTACTAATTAGATGTTTTGTCCCTTTTATGCTGTATTCATAGAATGGTCGACTCATTTTCATTAAAAATAATTAAAATATTTTTGTCACTTTTCAAACTGTTTTTTTTTCATTTTCATCACAATTTTATAAAAGTCTTTTTGTCTAAATATCTGTTAAGGACCTCTTGATTCATATTAAATTTTATTTATCGGAGTTTTATTATTAATTTAATACATAGTGTTATATTTATCTTTACATTTTCAGATTTTCCTTTCAAATGTATACAATTCCATGTAAGTTATTTCAATTTTAAGTCTTTTTCATTATGAATTTTTTATGAAATGTTATGTAAGTTATTTCCTAACAGAGTTACCAAAATTATTGATATAAAGACAAACTTAATTAATATTTTTACTTCAATATTTATAATTTTTATACAAACATGGATTTTTTCTTTATTTCTTTAGGTGCATTATGCCATTTGATTATTCTTTTTGCTGCTGCATCTGTATGGACGCATAAAATTGTTCCTAATCCAATAACTCATTTTAAAACTTGTGGACAAAAGAAATCCTCTTATCTCTGTGATTCTGATAATGTTTTTAATGAAACAGATTGTGAGATGCAGCCAGTAATTGTTACCAGATAGACAGTTTATTCTTTTAAAATTATACCTACAATTATTATTATATTTTCAGCATCATCATTAAAAGACCAGCTTTTATCTATTAAGAAGTCATTGAAATGTTTTTGTTTTTCCAAGTATTGCACAAAGAAAAGTTATGGCCCAAGTGTGTATGTTTCCATTGTCAAATCCTCAGCTAAAGGTATGTTATTTTAATTAGAATTTTTTTCTTTAAAATATGACACTTTCTAATATTTAATCGATGTAAATTAATATGAGTACAATATTTATCGCATAAATCCTCAAATATCTTTATGAAAAATTAACATTAAAACAGTTAAAATTGATTGTGTTTACTGGTTTGAAGTGGTTTTATTTTAAAATATTCTTATTTTGATGGACTAAGTACTAAATGTTATATCTGATTTTACTTTATTCAAACAAAACGTTTACCAAAAGATTAAAATTAACCAATTATTATCATAGGCGATGCGTCTTTTTATAACGTGTGCATTTCATAAAGATTTGGTTTTGTGACGCACAATATTGTCTATTTATATCGAATGTTAAATAGCTATATGGTGCTTGCACTACTTTAGTCCTCTAACCTAAGGACAACATGCATGCAAAGAAGTCAACTTCACCATTAATTAATACACACACACTATGGACAGAATTCCAATTATCTTCTTTTTTACTTTTATCTCCTTTTTCTACCACCTGTTGCTCATAAATTCACAGCAAGACATTCATCGTTCGGGAAACTGAATACCATGAAGTTCTCCCTGTTAATTCATGACATTTAGAGAACCAATTTAGAAATGGTTTGTCACGTAGGTAGATAAGAGAAATATTTTGCAATTTGTTACAGAAATTAATGGAATTTATTAAATTATATTTTTCATTCATGCGATCAGTACCTATAGAATTGAATCATAAAATGAAAATTAATCATTTTTTATTGCAACTGTTACAATTAGACGTTACTTCTAAGACAAATATCTAACGAGTAATAAAAAGGACTAGGTAACTAGTATTATTAATTTATCTACTATTTTGTCATATTTTTACTTTTGTAGAGCTATTCTGTTCGTTATGTATCAATTACCATGTGTAAATGTTTTAATTTTCCTGTTTATTTAGATGTAAATGTATTAGCCGCTGATTTGGATACCAATTGGAGTGGTCTTTCTCAGTGCAATGATTACGTTATTCTTCTTGTCGTGCAGAATCAACGGCGGGTAAGTTTTCTTTTATCAGTGTTACTTATTTGTAAAAACAGCAGAAATCGACATTCGTCTTCATGCATATTACTCTTTTATAATCCATTTATATATATATTATTCCAAAAAACTACTATGAAGTTAATGTAAGCTTATTTTTGCATTTAATTCGTATTGGGAAAACTTTATATGCACCGGATTCTGGGTTAAATTTCTTTCTGAATATTAAAATTTGCTTTTGTTTCTAAAAACGTAATATACGTCCAAAAATTAGGTATTATTTTCGTATGTGAGGTATAACAATAACAGATATATTAAATGAACTACCTATTTATATTGATGTGATTTTTCAATTTTGATAAAATGTTTTGGTTTCGAAAACGCTTTCACTGCTTTGGTTTTTATAATTTTATGTAAAACTTAATTGTGGTTTTACAATCATTTAATTTCTAGCTGTTAAAATCTAGATATAGATATTATGTAAAATAATGTAAACATGACGTGTTTTTAAATGTACTTTGTTGAAGTATTTTATTTTGATAATATTTTGTTCACAGTATTATTACAGTCAATTTCAATTTGCGCTGACAAATAAATAAGGAGTTGCACTTTTTTCCCAAGGGAGTTTTGCATGGCAGCTGTTACCAAGGAAAAGATTTAACATTTATCCCTTAATTAGTGTATCTCAGTAAATAATCCCATTAAGTTGTATTGATATTGGCGAGGACGGTTTAACCTCAACATAACAGCGACCAGATACATCAAAGAATACATCGTTCTCTTATAATTAATATTTGTCTGTACTGCACTATTTACGTCGTATTTTATGATTTAATAATATAGATTATGATTAGAAGAGGTTTCAACCTGGCCTCTGTGCTGCCTGAACGATGTTTGAAGAAGATCTCTAAACATTATGCGCCCTTTCCTTGGACAACATCTGAGTTACACATTACTTTGAAAAGTTCCATTACAACCCTTAGGTATTAAGTGCCATGTTCTTTATATGCAATATGTATTTGTTGAAAAACTCTTAACGATCATACTGTTTCAATTTATTTTTTAATGTTTTTAAAGCTATTTATTCTTCAGTCAGTTTCTACGTGATGAGCAGATTGTATAATTACCTTATTTTAGCAAATGACGAAGAAATTTTATTTATTATTTTTGAATATTTAAAAAAATTAAACGTATCGCATGAATATATTGTAAACTTTTTTATAACTATTTTTGAGTTTTCTCATAGGAAAATTAAAATCTATGGTTTAGAAGAATTTGTATAAAAATGTACATTTTAAAGCATATAAACATACAGTAAACCCTCAATTATTCGTCACATTTGTCTGGAACGGATTTCCTTCTATTATAATCCCCTATTTATCCGCAACCGCCATACCATATCTACACTATATAAAATCCTCTTGATTATCCGTCATATTCAGTGGTGCGTCAGAAAACGGTGATCCCAAATTCAATAAATGTAATAATCTATCCTAAGTTGTATATAATATAAAAGACTGTCAATTGATTTTTGGATCACTGTTTTTTTTTGTTTTTTTTTCATAACAATATTCATATTATGGAAATATACATAATACCAATTAATACCAGTCACCCTCGATTATCCGCCTATTTTTTCATTCCACGAGTTTGGTGGATAATGCAGGGTTTACGGTAAAGTTGTCTAACCTTTTTAAAAATTGTTGCACATCACTTTAATCATTTAAGTATTTTCTACATATTACAAGCAAATATTATGACGTGAATTTATGTTAATGTTTACTTTCCTGAAATATTTTAAAAAGGTAGCAATACCTATACTATTTTCGGGCGATATATTATAGATATTAATATTATGCTTCAATGTTTTTGGCGAAATTTTAAGGGCAGTAATGTGGTAATTTTCTCGGGCATGTAATATAGCAATATAAATGTTGAAACTTTTAGTAGTTATTTAGATTGTTACATAATTTCTTTAATTATATCTATTATATTATGTTTATTTATTACATGCCCTCAAATTTTGCCCATTATTAGCCACAAACATTACGTATATGTCTATTTTGTTTATAAATGTTGCCTATTTTTAGTTTAAAATTGAGGTAGGAACTGATATAATTTATCCTCATAATATATAGTAAATACTTTGATTAATAAAAAGAAATGCACACATAATTTACTAATATTGTGATAAAATTCAGATTTTGTGATACAATTTGAATAATACGTTAATTGGCTTAAAATGTGTATTTTCAATTAATCAATATTCACCCAAAACCATAGATATTTCTCCCATTTTTAAAAATAGTATAAGACAAAAATGGAACATTTACTTTGAAAATGTGGACATTCATTTCTTTTTTGGATTTTAATTATTTAGATTAAACGTTTGGAAATTAATTTGTATACTGTAAGTATATTTTCCCATACTTCGTGACTTATGGCCCACCCTGTATATATTTAATATATTTTTCTGGATGAATTATGGTTTTACCTCAAATTAATTCCTAATGAACCATATTTGGTATCGTTAGAAGCGTAATTTTATGGGTAATAACATATTAAGTGCTTCAAACTGGCTTTGTGCAAAAATCAATGTTCAGAAATCAATCAATTTGCAAAAACTTCTCTTTTGGTTCCAAAATAGCACTTTTTGCCCATTGAGTGATTTCTAAACCTTTTTTGGTCTTTTAACCTACCCTATCTGATAGATTATGATCATTTCACTAGGTGCGTGTGTTGGTAATACATTTATAGGTCTCATATGCTTCTTTTTTAATGTTCACTAAAAACATAATTGTCTATGATGTCATACTTAATCCTTTTTTCAAAAAATAATAATGATGTATTTAGATACTTTATATACAAATTTCTATCTATTGGTAATATATTATATGCATCCAGAATATACCACAAAGCAGTTATTTGTGATTTAATATTTTTATTGCTTAAAATTTATTCGTGTGAAAAGTCTGGCTGTACAAAGTTTTACATGATTTATTACAAACAAGCCTACATGTTAACATTCCTCAGTTGTATACAGATGACACTACAGTTAATTAAGATTCATTCGTAAATTTAGTTCAGTTTTTGTTTGTATGTAGACGTAGTAGAATCATTATTAAATTTATATGGATCGCATGCAAGGTGCAGCAAACATAATGTATCGTATTCTAAAATTTCGTGCACAAGGCCATGTTGGTAGACCGCCCTTATCTGCCCTTAATATGGAAAGAAATTTGCATTTTTGCGTGGAACATCCAAATTTAGACCTTTTTCGATGGTAACATTTCTATTATAACGGCTATAACTTTTTTGCTCAAAGACCCGACAGTTGGGGGCACTTAATATGTTATTCTCCATAAAATTACACTTTAACGATACCAAATATGGCTCATTAGAAATTAATTCCGGGTTGGACCATTATCGAGGCTAATGTAGTTATCTTCAAAATGCTATTAATGACTTTTATAATTTTTTATGATTTGTAAATAAATGTAGTCAACGAAAGAAGCTGTATTTTAAATTGAGTCTGTTTGCACTTTATTTAGGGAAATATTGGCGAATCCTGATTCAAATTGCAGAAAAATTGGGGTGAAAAATCTTCCCATTGTCATCGGCATGAGTGTGGGAAGTGGAATTCTTTTAGTTATTATAATTGCAATTTTCATCAAAGTTCGCGGCTGGAAATTCAATCCCGATTTTGAATACTTTCCTGCTGGAAATGCCCCACATGAACCGCCAAGATCTTATCGCATCGTTTAAAGGAAACAATCAACACATATTGATGAAATTATTAAAATTCAATGTCCTGATTATCTCTTTATTTTAAATGTTATGAATGTTTTTATACCTTCGAATGTAGACTTTTATTCAGAGAGTATTTTTATTTATTTATATTCTACTTTTATTATGTGACTTTCTTACACTTTATAATACGAAAGTCTAAATCAAAGCGTTAAACTAATCAACGAATCTATATTTATTGTTGAATTTATTTTGCATATATGAGAAGTTTGTCGAGAGCATTTATTATTATTTTAGAGCATTTTGTGATTTTTATTTCGTTAATAGAGTAGGATAACGTCTCAGCTTAATTTTTTTTATTATCCTGTGTTTCTATAACTTTTCAAATTGTTAATTTTTCGTACTTGGTAGACACAACCAATTCAGATATCAACAGTGTATTTAATTCATTTATATATTCTAGCCATAGTTCACAAAAATATATTAACTTTATTAGATCTGTATAGATGTCACTTTTGTAAATAATGGAGTGCAAATGACTGAACATCGAAAATTTATTCTGTATGAAAAAGTCCACATCAATTGATGCTTATTTATATGTGTATTGTGTTTTTTGTTTTAATTGTATATATCTTTTATTCTAGACGAATTATTGAATAGATAAAAATACTTCAAAAATCAAAATTATGATATTTCGTAACTTGTATTCATGAATTTTTTCTAAAGATGTCATATAATTATTATCATTTAAAAAAATTTGTTTGCAGCGATTTTTTTGAACATTACTTTAATATTCTAAAACACAATTTTAACTATATTGACGAACATTGGAATAACTTATTTATGAATCGTTTTTGTGTATTTTAATAATATAGTACTTTCGCAATGAATCATTAACATTTTTTTAAAGAAAATGTATAAGAAGTTTTTGAAAAATGTGTGATTTATTTTAATATTTTTTCTGTTTAGGTATTGTATAAGGTGATCGAATCTGTATATATATCCCAATTAAAACACTCAAGAAATAAATCAAATATTTTAACAATTTTTGGTTGTTTCTTTTTGTCAGACTTATTGTGCTATATAGAATTTTTGTTTGGTTTTATTTCACTGGTCTGTCAGTTCGAAAAGTATACACTATTATTATTAATCTTTCTATATACTAGTTTGGACATATTTAGTAATTTTGAATCTTTTTTACTTTGGAGTCAGGGACTTACTATTTCCTGGTTGAAGTAAATCAAATTGACGCTAATTATTATCCCATCTGAAGATGTTTGTTTTAAGTAGATTGTATAGTCATATAATACATTTCTCAAAACAAAATGATGAATTTATATTTTCTCAGTCATATTAAAATTTTTAATAGGAGATAATATTAATCCTTACTAATTAGTAATAACATCGGGTACGCATTTATAAATACTATTAATTTAAAAAGTTCATAGAATAGAAAATAGACTAATAATAACATGGAAGAAAGAGACCATTTTTCTTCTGAAATAGTGGCTTTAATGTGAAAAATGCTCAATTGAATCGTTCTTCTGGATACAGGTTGTCTAAGTCTTTTAACTTCTTCTAGGGAATAAGACTTGGCGGTTGTGTATGTTGAGGATTCAACCGCATGGTTATTCAATTGCAGAGTAGTTAGAAAGCTTCTAGTCTGTTAACAAGTTTGAATTTAAACCGACAATTAGTAGGGCCGGATGACACGTATTCGAGAACAGAACAAATAGACAGTAAATATGTAGATATTTATGAGTTCGAATCTATATAGGTATAAATTTGTTAAGTCGTCTTAACAAAAATTCTTGATTGACATTTTTTAAGTATATTATTTGTGTGGTCTTTAATTCCAGTGTATCATTTTTGTGAAAGTGACGATTCCAGGATTTTGATATCGAATAATTGTAATAAATGTGGTGTGGACAATTCTGTTACGTATATAGTGAGGATATGAGTTTTTTGAAGGTTGATGCGTGTACGCTCTACCACCAATTCAAATTTCAATATTACTGTATTAATAATATAAAAGAAAAAAAATTGTGAAGAAATCAAAATAGTTATAATTTATTTAGCAACATTTTCGTAATAATATATATCCTAAAGTCGATTGCATAAAGCGGTATTAGCTTACTACCGGTAGTAACTCGAGGAAAATCAATAAATTTAGTCCCACGCG
>JAUZNC010052501.1:0-14998 GCA_034780395.1 Vannuccia rotundouncinata | reverse complement strand
TTGTTCATAGTTTTATATTTTGTTTGTTTGTACTATTTGTTTGTAATACATAATAGGAAACTATGTAACTATGTGTGCATCTGTCAGAGGCTAACACAGAGTTAACATGTTTCTATCATTATAATACATGACTAATTGTGTCTCATGACAATTATATACTTGAAACTAAGAAATATTTTAAATTGATGCAATTTTGTATGTATTCTACTTAAAACAGTTTAATACTAAACTCGTAAGTAGTATAAATAAACTGTTTCTGCATGAAACAAAAAATTGAACTGCTAAAATTAATTTGTTTTGCTATTTTTAGAATCACTAAAGTGTACCTAACAAATTGCCGCACACAAAATATCCAGTGAATTATTTTTTACATTTCCTCTATAATTCGGAATTTTATAAATTGCTAAAATGATGGCCAAAATGATCATTTTAGACCACAGAAAAAAATTAAACCATTAAAAAAATGTAATGTCACCACATTTTTGTATCTCTACATTCAGGAAATCAAATAGTGTATACAGATTTACCTGTGAATTTTTTTAAAAAAATTTGTACTACACTGAATCGAGAAAATTGGCCAAAACCACTATTTTTGCCATAGAATAAAAATGAACTGATGAAATATTTGATTTTCATTATATTTTTGTATCTCCAGATAATAGCAATCAATCTGTGTTTACAGATTGTCCAGTGAATTTCATATTAAAATTTTGGTTATTTACGCACCATGAATGGATATGTCAGAAGCAAAGAAATATCCATAGTTTACAAGTCCAGCTACTTGATGACAATGACTCCATTTTGTTATCAAAATAAGACACATAGCATGATTTTATGAGTTCATAGAGAAGTTTTTCTGCTAACATTTTCAAAGCTCTCATATTCTATGGAAATTTCTTACTTGTCAGCATTTTGGGAACTCTGCCAAATACAGATGACAACACTTTTGACAATTTGCCTTGCACTGTTTTTTGTTTCTGTACAAATGCAAAGATTTGTAACAACAATATAATTAACATATAAAATCACCATATTCAGTCAAACTTTTTGTTTATGTAATACTATGTATATTTCAGATTTTCATTATTTATTTAAAACAGATGTTGGGTGCATTTTAACAATCTGCATATTACTTATTTGTGCTGTGCAAATTACCAATTTATTTCAGTTATTTGAATAATTTTTAAACAAATTTATAGAAAAATCTAAATTTTATACAAACACTTTAATATAATAAAACATTTAATTCAAAAATAATAAAAAAATTATTTATTATTTTTAATAGAATTATTTTATTTAATTCAATATTAAGCAGTCGAATTCGCAACAGTGATGTGTAAATTATTTAATAAAACAAATTCAATACAAGCAAGCAAAAATATATATATATATACATATTAGTTATTATTTATAGTAGAATTATTATTTTTTAATTCAACATAAAGCAGTAAAATTTACAAAAATAATATATCAATTGGTAATTTGCGCAGCACATATTAGTAATAAGCACAGATTGGTAAACTGCACCCAACATTGATGTTTCCAGTCTAATTTGTATATTTATCTCTTTTTAAAAAAAATCTCAAATAGATGAATATTGTTTTTTTGTGTATTGAATGTATTTATTGGATACATAGACCCTCTAAATGTAGGGGTAGACACCCAAATTATTAATGTAGGACAAATGACTATTGAGATATGATTAAATTGTGCATTTTTTAGTAATGGTGGCTATTAAACACGTTTTGTGAAAAATGCTCAAAGGTGACTTGGCTATATGACATTAATAACAATAAAAAATATATATTCTAAAACAAGGTTATTGGAAAAATTAAGGTTTTACTGCCATACTTTAGAATATAATATCTAAGTGTACTTCTTAAGAAACACTTAATAACACACCTGATTCACCCCTAGGATGGTGTGAATCAGGAAATTTTTTGCTTTAATGCTCAATGATGGCAATCATTTTTATAATTCTGAACAAATAAGTGAAAATTTTAACTCTTTATTATGATAAATGATCTTTATTTTTGATTATTGGCACTCCATCGACTTATAGCTTAGTTGAGGGAGCTATTGGTTTCCAATCTAATTGTTGTGGAATGTTTACCACAAAAATGAATCTTTTCTAAATAAAATTTTTTACAATTTTTCTAATTTATATATATTTTCTTATATTTTTTTTGGATAAATCGAATATTCCACTGCAGCTAATAAAACAGTCTAAATGCAAAAATAATATTTTGAAAAAAAACAATCAATTTATTCAAAAAATCATTTAATTTGAATACTGCCAATAAACGTGTCAATGAACACACCAATGAATGAATAGGGGTCATACTTTCATATTTTATTTTAATTGTCATACCTTTTATACTTTTTTGATATTATGAGTAAATAATAAAAAACTGTTTGATTATTGATTATGACCTATTGCACATAATTCTTTTGGTGTGATGAGAGCCCATTAGTATTAGTATTCATTGTACAATTCTGTTACCAATCTCTTCAAATCATTTTTAAAATTATTTATACTACCAAATTTTGTTAATAAATCACATCGTCTGCTTTCTATCAAATTTAATGACAAAACCATTTGATTAAAAGAAAAAGATTTTTATCTGGGTGTTGATGCTTTGCAATGTTTGGTTTAAGTTGTCAGAAATTAAAAGGCTTAATTTTTTATGTGTGGTGTTATATTGGATGCAATCTGCTATTTATTTTATGGTTTAGGATCACACTGCTTGTTTTAGTTATATTTTGATCATATTTAATGTTTATTTCAGGTCCAGTTTTGGACATTTTTAGTTGTATTTGTGAGAAAAATGGACATACTACTAGTTACTACCTGTGACTTAAATTACAAAAATCTTTTTAAATTTTCTGGAAAATGTATGGATTAATAAGTATAATAATTTATCATTGTTTTTCTATATTATTAATTTCAAATTTTTATTCAAGTATCTGAGAAAATAAACTAATTTCATGTCAAGGAATTCAGAGTATATGACACTGTCTAAATAAATTTTGTGTTATTTAGAAAAAACATGCTGTTCTGGAATCTCCAACAGGAACCGGTAAAACCCTTTGTCTTCTTTGCTCAACATTGGCATGGCAGGAGGAAACAATGGCTGGCATTCAACTAGCCCGATGCAATGGTGCAGAAAATAGAGATGAACTGACGAACAGTAATGCGTCAGCACAGAAGAAAGACTCTCAAATGACCAAATGGATGGATGAATTGAAAGGAGCAATGGTTTCATGGAAAGATCTCTCTGCACCACCTAGAATCATTTTCTCATCCAGAACTCATGCTCAACTCTCTCAAGCCATTCAGGCACTCAAGGGAACTGTCTACAAAAGGTTCGTTTTTAATCATCAGTTGATCACCTATACCTATAAATTTGAAGTTTGTACATTGTCACTCTCTCTTACATTGCTTGTCTGAAGTCGTCGAGTTGGCATCATTGGATCACGGGACCAACTCTGTATCAACCCAGAAGTGATGAACATCGACAACAATTCCTCGAAAGTTTTCCAGTGTCGAGCTCGCGTTCAATCAAGGACATGCGAGTTCTACAATAACTTTGACAGTGAAAAAATATCTTTATTTACACCCTTACGATTGATTTCTGACGTTTTAAAGAAATATTTAGAATCGTTAATAATCTGTTATAATTTGAACTTGTTCTATTATTTAATTTCCATCTGATAATTATCAAACGTTTTTTATATATCGGAAAGATCCTAAGTTATATAGACAATACAATTCTTTGTTTTATAAATTAATATAAAAAATTTCTGTTTCAGAGAACCGAGATGTGTTAAAAATCAAGCCAGAATCAGACTGCGGAATTGTTGATATTGAAGATCTGGTTAAAATGGGTAAAGAAAAGAGGTAGGTATAGATTTCAAAACTTTATTTTACCTCTATTAACTCGACAGCAATGTGTATTTAAATATAATTGCCAGCATTTCTATCATGTTTAAATTAATATACCAAAAAATATTGATTTTGGTATTTGTAAAATACAATTATTTGCGAATTACAGATGCTGTCCATACTACATGTCCCGAGAATTGAAAACTGATGCAGACATTCTTTTCATGCCGTACAATTATCTTTTGGACGCAAAGGTAACCCACTGAATTTCATTTGATTTCGAATTGGTTAGAATATAATTTCCAATTGTTTAAGATTCGACGACTTTACAATATTGAATTAGACAACACGGTTCTCATATTTGACGAGGCACATAACATCGTAAGTATATGATATATTCAAATTATATTAAACAAAGCAGTAGTATATTTCTTAAGGTACTACCGCATGCATTTCTTGTGTCAATATTTAATTGCAATTCTATAAAAATCATTCAATAAAGATACATACTACTTGTAGTAATAGCTCAATATTTAAAAAGAAATGTTCGTCTTGATTTATTTAAATCAGAACCTTTTCCAAAAATATTTAAGGAGCAAGTATGTGAGGACAACGCTTCGGTAGAATTTAATTCGACGTCTCTAGCTGGTGCGATTGAAGAGTTGCGATGTTTAGGAGATCAACTCCACTCTACTATGATGGAAGATTCTGAGTCCGGGTTTGACCGATCTCTTTTGGATGACAGCTTAGCGGACGGAGGCGAATGTAACAAAACTTACAAACAGATAAATGAAAAATCTTTTTAATTTGAATTGTATTGTTTTTTCAGCTCCAAATTTGAATTTGAATGCCATATTGCAACTAAAAGGTATGTTGAAATGTTTAACAGTGATATTCTACTGTTGGTTAATTTACAATATGTTTTTACTGACAGGCCAAATGATTGAGTTGGAAGACACCCTGGATGCTCTCGATATTCCAATTGATGGCTTAACAAAACCCGGAGAGTAGGTTAAGCTTCACCTTTTTTATTTCTACAATGTTTTATTTTATTTCATTTCTTGTCCATTCTTGTTGTTTCAGTTATATTTTTGATGTTTTGGGACGTGCTGGATTAACATTTTCCACTAAGACTGGAACTCTAGCGCTTATTGATACGATACTTGCATATGCTGCTTCTTCTAATAGTGAGTTTCGTATTAAATAACTGCGCAAGAAATGATTAGTCTATCTCATTTCATATTGCTTTTTCATTTAGATCACAAACTACGTAAAGGAAAGGGTCTTTCACAAATACAAGATTTTCTTAAGGTAATTGCGAACAATGAATTTGTTTCTCTATTTATCTTTTAATTTCTGAAACACTTCACAAAACTCTGCAGACTGTGTTCTTGGACAACCCGGAAAAAGCTCGTGCCGAGATCTTGGCAATCCAGAATCGAATTAGCGTGAGTTATCGAGTCCATATTCAGGACGAGAACTTGCGTGGTTCACAAGGGGCCAAGATGTCCTGGGACAATCCAAAATCAGAAGGTCCGATGGGGCGCAAAAAGAAGAACCGAGTGTTGAGCTATTGGTGCTTTAGTCCTGGACGGTATGTTACTTCATTTAATAAGTATTTATTTGTTTCAGTGACGTCATTATTTTTTTTACTTTTATTTAATTTATGTTTCCGTATTTGTTTTAGAACTATGACAGAATTATTGACGCACAAGGTCCGATGTGTGATTCTGACTAGCGGAACCCTATACCCCATCGAAAACTTGAAAACCGAGCTTAACATGTATGCTTAGTTAATTTTTTATAATATTTAATACGCCGGTGCTTTCATTGTATTTTGTAAATAAAATGTTATTTAACTCTAATTTACAGAAATTTTGTTACTTTCTTTAACAATATAATAAAATATTTCTCTCTCTATATATATATAAACATATTGATTTGATTGTTAACTGCGAATAATTTTATTGCTGAACTGGATTCTCAACTCAGAAAATTTGAAGTTGAACTCTGCAATCCTCACGTGATCAACTCAGACCAACTACAGGTTGCCGTGGTCACCAAAGGTCCTGACAACACCGCGCTCAACTCGAGCTATTCCAACCGGGAGAACGCATCCTATCAGGCATCTCTTGGTCAGACCATTGGTAAGCTTCTCACTAGGTATATCCACCATTTTCACAATCTCTATCAACTTTGGATATTTAGGCTGATATTGTTAGGAGGGTTTCGGCTAACTAATAGGACCCCGTATGTTTACCTTATTTGTATAATTTATAACATATATATTATTACAATCCAATTGTATATGTTTCCTTGCAGTGTAGACTTGTAGTGACGTAACTGCTATACTTCCGTTTGTACCAGTTACGCCCTTTACCAAATTATTTATTTTGACGAATTATTAATTTTGTTCTTCATAGATAGTTCGGTGGATTAATTATTGTTTTCTATTGTGATTATTGATATTATTTAATTAATTATTACACTAAATTCTTTTTAATAACATTTAATATTTTGAGTGCGAATCAAATGACGAAATTACAAAATATTAAATGACTATTTTGTGACCTAAATCTCTGATGAACTCTATTTTCTTCAGTGAACTTTGCACGCCTGGTTCCACGTGGTCTTCTTGTCTTCTTCCCATCTTACACCGTCATGACCAAATGTGTCGACTTTTGGCAGGTAATTTAACAGACATTTTAAAACTAATTATCGTCATTGTAAAAACTTTTAAAGGCTGGAAAGTTCTACAGAATATTAATTTATCCAATTAATTTAGGAGCCTCTATATTATCAAAACTTTAATTTCTTTTAAAAAATTATTTATTTATTTAAGTCCTTTCATTTTCACTAAAGAAAATTAATTGAAAATTAAATAATGTTTCAATTAATATTTATAACGTATTTACTGTGTTTTTAGTCTTCTGAATTTCTGTATTTTGAATCTCATCTTTTCAGTCGAATGACATCTACGATCGCATAATTCAGTACAAACAAGTCATAGTGGAACCGAAAGACAAAGTCCAGTTTTCACAGGTGTCTGTTTTTTTTAACAATGAATAACAATTAACTATACCGAATAGAACATTTTCATATGATTTTCATAAAATAGGAATCAATATATTAAAATTTTATTTGTTATTAATATTGTGAAAAAGTGCTTCTTCCTCAATTGATCGATTGCATTAATTGATTAGTTCCTTTTTAGATAATGATTAATTGATGGAGTTCTATTGTTCCAGTTTATAACCATAACACTCCTACTTTCGTCTCCAGTCTATCGTCGACTACCAGAACAAAGTACACGATCCCTCACTGCCCGGGGGGGCAGCTCTCTTGGCCGTGGCTCGAGGGAAGGCCAGTGAAGGTTTGGACTTGAGTGACAACAGTGGAAGGGGGGTGATGGTGGTGGGCCTGCCCTTCCCACCCGCTATGCAGGCCAGGGTGAAGCTGAAGATGGCCTACCTAGACGAGCAGAAGGCCGGTCTAACAGGTCGGGTGTGGTACCGCCAGCAGGCTTGGAGAGCTGTCAATCAATCTGTTGGCAGGTAATCTTGAGACGGTTGATGTTGTAAGAGGAAGAATTTATTAAGATAAATGGGGCACCAATTAGTTAGCTGGAACATTTTAGTTTTTTTGTAAAAAATAAACTCTGAATTACTGCAATAATGCAGAGTGATACGTCACCACAAGGACTTCGGTGTTGTCCTGCTCTGTGACGAACGATTTGCGTCGGCAGAGGCTCGCTCACAACTACCAAAGTGGATGCAACAGTCCCTAACTGTCTACCAGAACTTCGGCGGTGTCATCAAGGATGTTACAATGTTCTTCAAACAGGTTGAGAAAAAGGTGTGGAACACACACAACAAGTTTGAATTATGTTTGACACAAAATTAAACTTTGATAATGATTAAAACTCCTTTTTCAGTATCCCGCGGCCCCGTTATCTCATTTTCGAAATCACGTCAACCAACCAAAGCCCTCCACATCAGCAAGTTTCCAGAGTGCCTTTGGCAAGCAGAACACCACATCCTACAAGCAACGGCCGCACGACTATTTGTCCCGTAAAGCCGCAAGCAGACTACCATCGGCTGGTGGTGTAGAAATGTTCTCCGGTAAATATGACACCTGTTTAATCCACTGTGTTTGCTTGGAATACATTTCGGATTGCAAATTAAGATGACCTTTTTTAATCTCTGTTGATTTCAGCCAGTTTGTTGTCTAATAATGAAGAATCTGGTGACTACGGAGAGACCAGACTTGATGAATATAGAAAAGTAAAGGTTCAAGGGGCAGGAGATACTAACCAGCCTGAATCCAGAGGATTATTTCAACTGCTCAACCATCACGACGGGGTAAAGAGTTTGTCAATATAATATGTTTAGACTCACACATTATGAGATCTACTAAAATATTTATTCATTATGCTCAAAAAAAGATTCAAAACGTTCAGAAAAATGTCAGTGAATTTATATTAATATAATCATTCAAAACGTTTGACAGCAAAAGAGTTAAATATAATCGCTCACAGTGGTACTATATTCTAAGTCATTCTCAACTTCAAAGCCGGGATTGTCCGTCTCCAATTGTGGGTCTCTTCTCCTGCCACACTTTCTGATTCTCTGCCAGAGAGACTTTTGACCACTGTGATATCGCGATTTGAATGCTCGCCAGAAGTAGTGCAGGCCACTTCCCATCAGCTGAACCACCTCAAACAGCGAGACGATGCTTGCTCCGATCCACAGACCTAGATTCAATAGATAGAGAGAAATATCGTGAAAACATCTTCTACAATAAAAACAAATCATCTATTGATAGAACGACCTATCTAGTCTCACCCAAAAGTCCCCCAATATCCGAAATAAGTGACGGGGCCTGGTATGCCAGCTCTTCACTGATGCACGAGACATCCACCTCACGTGCGTACACCTCCACCGCCAGAAAGTTTCTCCCCACATTATCGATCCAGTCGAGACTGATCGGCCCGCTATCGAGTCCGTCCTCCTCGTTAAGTTTTATGGTTCGCTGTACATAGCTCACCAGGCGCTCCATGGTTATGTTGGATTCGTGCCAATAAGGAACGAAGGGAAAGGTGTCGTACTGCAGTCGTTCGCATTGACTCAGACATCGACTGGGTAGTGGCCGGCCGCCCACTGTTCGTCGTGCTGTCAGTTCGTGAGTCACTAGTTGGAAGCAGGCGTAGCGCTGCAGGATTCCATCCTGGGCTACTGACCGCCAGAATGGACGCCATTGGGAGTCTTGGTGAAAGAGCAGGGTCCCATTGTCGGAGGTTGTGTAGCCGCTGGTGAAGATGTATTTGTCCGGAAGTTCACGACAGTAGGGTACCTCCTTTATGGGCATATTTTAAATAAAACTATGATTTAGAATTGTTGAAATTATATAAAATTGTTATATAGTTCGAGATTTATAATTGTGTTTTGCTTTCTAGAATGTATCAATTAATATATCAATAATTAATCAATCAAATATATTTAAATAATTGGGAATACTAATAGTCCAAGCCATTTAGAATTTCACGTAAAGAATTTAATTACACGATAGATACCTTTATAACATACTAAAAGTCTAAAGGTGTCAAAATACGGGTTGACCTTCAAATCGTATAGTCAAATTTTCTCCATTTAGCCCATGTGGAAAGACTGGGGAAACTTTAAATCAATAATACCTGTTTTATTGTGCATTTTAGATGCATAGAATATATTACCAATAGATAGAAACATGTATATAAAGTATCTAAATACATCATTATTTTTGAAAAATAAACACATCAAAAATAATGTTTTTTGTGAATATCTCAAAAAGGAAACATCTGAAACCACACAACTGTATTACCAACAGATAGGAAACTGACCATACTCTATCAGATATAGGGTAAACGAAATGTCTAGAAAATGTTCAAAAAATCAATCATTGGGCAAAAAATGATGTTTTGGCACTAAAATATCACTTTTTGCCCAATGAGTCATTTCTGAATATGATTTACAGTTCTTCTTGCTTAGTCAATTGGTTCAGTGGACCAAATATAGGGGTGGGAAGGTCTGTGATTTTACACTGTCACCCATATTCTGTGAGCTTTGATATGTTTTCTGTGATAAATTACTGTAATCAAATCTGCTGCACTGGTATGTAGGGATACAGTTTTTTCTTATTTGAACCGTTTTTGAGGCTAAATGGCTTGGACAATAACTGTATGCCGCTATTTCATGATTGTCTATAATTATGATCCTCTGTATGTTATAAATTATAATTCTAAATCGTACACATAAAAATACTTTTAGGGATAAAGGAATCGGTAGGTCCTCTGAAAGACATCCACATTGGTTGTATAACGTCTTCTGGTGGTGGATAATATGACAGTCTTTGTGAAGTCCCCGATATTCTCGAATTGTCGTCATAACTTTGTTCCTCTCGATATAAGTGACATTCCAGTCCTCTTCCAGACAGGGCCTGTTCCGAACTTTGATGCGTTTTATATCTGTCATCTAAAATAATTCTTAGAAGTTGTTATTGCAATATTTTCTGTGTGCCTTCTACATAACATTTAAATACATGAAATGGACATTTGGTTTAACTTATATAATATGAGTAGTAATCATGGTAGACTTGATAGTAGATCTATAACTATTATAAAATACTAAAAACCTGAACTCCAATGTGTGTCAGTCGATCGTTTTGTGCCAATATTGAATATCCGGAGAAGTCGGGTCGAGTGCCCACTGGGTGCAGCACAATAAAATATCCGGCACTGTAGCCTAGGTATTCTGTTGGGGACTTCCAACTGAATCGGTCACCAGTGAAGAGTAACAACGAAACTCTTGAGAAGACAAGTAGAACAAAATTTATTAAGTTGTGTAGATCGATATTGCAAGTCATCATCATTAAATGTATTCATTGCATATATTTACAGTTTTTGTCGAATCAAATTTATTCTTAAAAAAATTAATTTAAAATAGCGATTATAAATTAAAATAATCATTTAGATTATGATGACAATAACATTCAGTATACATTAACAATAATGATCAACAGTAAATTAATAATTTAGGCTCTATATGTAACAAAATTCATAACAATATAAACCTTAATTAAGAATTAATTATAAGACAATATTATTATCACTGTGTCAGTTAATCGTATTGGTCAATTTTAAATATCAAACAAGATATAAATTAGTTTGACTCACCCTGATCCGGAACCAGTCTGGAAGATATTTACTTGATCGGGTGTCAATGTGAAGCAGTTGTAGTATATGGGATCGATAAAGCTAGTCGTGTTTCGATAAGAACACTCCTCCCCTCGGTAACCACAGTGAACTATAAGATTGTTGTGGTCTGCGAAGATATTTGCCGCGTGAAGCCATTGACGTACCGATTGACGAGCTACCTGTTGGAAATCGTCCGATGAAGACTTGTTGAGAGCCATTTGCCAGAAGGTGTTGGCGTTCTTCATCATTTGAGGGAAACTACCAATCAAAAAATATTACTTTTAAACTTTGTAGTATATTATAATAATAAATATTATAGAGCATAATGTTATGTCACTCCTCCAAAATTAATATTTAAAACCTCTTTTTCAAATACTTAACATTTATTGACATTGTATGACTAGTTTTCGACCAAATGTTTTAATTTTACCGAGTGAGCTTTGTTTAAGGTCAGCTGATTGCACTACGAGTTATTACTTGTTTTGTTAGATAAATTGACGATAAAGAAAAAAATATGATACTTTTTATTTTAAGATAGAGCTGAGATTAATTTATTGTTGTCTAATGTGAATTACTGTTTGTTAATTTATATTTGAAATAATATACATAAATTGTCATACAAAATACTAATTTTTCTTTCGCTCTTGTTTGAGTATATTTATTTTTGAAATTTGAGAATTTTCAGTGTTAATCGATATGAAATGTTGAAATTTATATTGTTTTTTTTACTCACAGTATTTAATTTAAAGATGCATACACATCTGAATAACTGAAAGAAAATAAATTTCCTAATTCTCGTTACTTGACTGTTAATCCGGCTATGTTGACCGCAGTGGCATTGCTGAACTTGATCTCACTGAAGCGTGAAGTTGGACAGACTGACATATGCGGGAAGATGAAGCGGTCCTCCCGAGTGAATTTAGTGTTCACTGGATAAGTAAAGAATTGAATTACCAGCAAAGTTAGATGCACTGATATCGCCACCAGGGTGATGAGCACAACTCCGAACCAGAACAGGCGTTGCTTGAGACTGCCTGAGGTTAGATGCGACATCCCATGAGTGGACGATCGTTGGGCGAAGTTGGTCAAAGTGTCCCCGAAGCGCATTCCTCAGTAGTTAACGATAAGAGAGTCGAATCTGATCTCCTTCTTCTCTTCCGTTGATACCTTTTAACATGATTTAAGTTTGTCCGTTTTGTAGGCTACCTTTTCATTGGCGAGGAATTAAGTTTACTAATAAAGAGCACAGAAATAGGAGCTCTCTCTTATAGCAGTTATTCCTGACTAAACATCAATACCAGACAACAGTTTTTTGTGTATAAGGTTCAACCTCTACTCCCAATACAGCAAAGCACAAAGAAACCTCTCCCCTCGTTGTCGCTGAATAGATCCTCTTCCTCCAGTAAGCGACACTCTGACCTCGCTCTTGAGGACCGACTTCTCAAGGCCAAACAAGCGAAACGCATACGACTGGCTCCTCTTCCAAAGCCTCCACTGTTCTCAGAGAAGGGTGGTTGTCAGCCATCTACATCAGCGAATGAGGGACCGCCCGATGTGGTCGGGTATTTGGGCAAGGTTCGCGCTATTCTAGGTCCAAAGATGTCAGACTATCAGAGTGCCGTTCGTCGATACAAGGAAGGAGGCGGTATTGATGCCTTATCCAGAGATCTAGCGGACATCTTTTTGCCTGCGGATGTTCCAGGACTTATTCGGGGTGAGAGGTTGGAACGATTGAAGTTATGAAGTATTATTTAAAATTAAATATCAGTGGATAATTTTATATATCGTAGTAAGTTCGAGTTATACATAGAATACTTGACAAATTGGTTATGCTCCAAACATGATTAAATGCTGTCAAAATGAATAGATTAAATGGTGGCTATGAACATTTTAATTATTTTTTATAACATCTTCTCAAATAGGAGAAATTCTAAACAATATTTATAGAATTTGGACAAAGATAATTAAGATACTGTAGTTTTCCACCTTTTTTTTAATGTGAAACACTTTTTAGACACTACCTAGTTAAAATGTTTCAGCTAAATCGGATTTATTTTTGAATAATAGAGCTAATTATTCATATATTACTTTCTATATAAATTTTATTTATTATTTTGATCGGGCATTTTTTTCTAGATTTTTATGACTTTGTTCCTTACAACGATCAAACTCGTTTTCGAGAGCTGTGTACTCAAATAACTGGACTGGATTGTCTTACTGAGAAGAACAAAGAAGAACAGGAGAATGACAGAGGTAAAACATTACTTTATTATAACTTATATGTGACTACAAGGCAAATATATATTATGATAATTAAATGGGACATGTAGTATTAATTATTTTTTATATAGAACATAAGACAATACATATTTCTAGCGCCTTTAAGAAAGAAATGTTGTATTATCGACCCATGTTTGCCAATTTTATAAGTTCTATATCTGTGTTTATTTAGTCATTCTATATAATGTCTATTATAAATAATGTTTTCCCGGTCAAGTCTCTTCGACGTCTGAGGAACTATCTGATACGGAGAAGTCTCAATGTGGCCTCTGCAAGGTGAAACCTCCTCTGGTTCCCGTCGCATCTAACTGTAAACACGTCTGCTGTTTGCACTGTTGGAAGAAGATTATCGATCAAGTAATTCATGAATAGTTTGTTTTAATCAATACATTATTACTGTAGGAATATTCCATAATTAGTTTTTATTGTGATTAATACGATATCAATGGTTTTTACCTTATAATTCATTGGTTATTTGTATTTATCCTGACAACGTCCTAATTTTTGTTTCTATATTGTTTGATTGAACATTTTGAATTGATTTTTCAGGGAAACAAACGTTGTCCAACGTGCAAACAAATGACCCGTAGAAGAAATTTGGTTAAACTTACCTGATCTGTTCTTATTGATGGTTTTGTTTTTTGTAGTTTGGTGAAGGTGAAAGTGTAATTATGACTATATTTTAATATTGATTAGATATTTATATTCTGTAGATATTATTTATCTTTTTATTGACTTGACAATGTATTAATATTTTGTATCAGATTTTAACAGAATTAAATTTTTTTTGATATATTTACTTATTTACATAGAATAAAAATAATTAATTTTGTATATTTGTTATAAATTTTTGATTTGTTAGAATTGTGAGAGAAAAAAATTTACCATTATTTTTATCAATTAGTAATTAAAGTTATTTTAGCGTTTTAGTTAATTTTTGATAAATTTTTGAGCTGTCAATAGCATTTATAATATTAACAAAGTAAAGATTCGTTATCTATGATTTATTTTAAACTAAAGTTTTAAAAGTTCGTTAAATGCTACGGTTTAAATACAGTGGAAGTTGATTAAAACATCCAATATTTTCGGTAAGTGAGAATACGATGAACTCCTTTTATCGGACTCAAAATGAACTGGAAACAGTACAAACTGTTCAATGTCATCCACACGCTACAAAATTGACAACTGCTTGTCCAAACTGTTAAAAAACTATTAGATAAACATTTCCTTTTCGCTTACGTATTCGAAAATGTATTTCCCATTAAATGATTTTATCTACTGAAATGTAAATATATAACGAGATTATATATATTCGAATCGTGATATCATTCAATAATCGAAATGAGTGGTATATGTCTGAAAATTGATTTGATAAGCAGATCCATATATTGTGTACTTTCATTTAGTTATTTAACCTTTGGAATTTTTATAAGATCCTATAATGTATAAGAGTTTTATAGATTAAGATTAAACATAAAATTCTCACTAACGTACTCAATTCGTTTATTACCATTTATAGACTAAATCTAACGACAAAACCAACTGTTCCAAGGTATCTAAAATAGTATTTCATATTTTTACACTTTTATAAAGTTTTCATT
>JAUZNC010052490.1:0-15000 GCA_034780395.1 Vannuccia rotundouncinata | reverse complement strand
TTAACTTTTATCGAATTTAATGAAACTCCGCACATAGGGTAAGTTTGGGGCTAGGAGTAAAAATTTTATATTGATGATATCATACGGTTGCCAAAGTTACGACTTCTAAATATTATATAAAAATAGTAAGGTTGAAAAATTTAAAGCTTACTTATAAATAATGAGGCCGGCTATTTTTCAATCTAACAGTTGTATATACAATTGACTGATATATTATTTATCTAGACCGGCAAACTGATAAAAAAACGTCCAGAGCGCTTTTCAATTATATACAGATTTAGTTTCGTTTTAAAAAGAGAATAGGCTTCTCATTATTAAATATTGATTAAATCCCCTTTTTAAAATGAAATTGAAATGCTAACTCCAATGAATTTCTTATTGATTATCGATAAAGATATATTCCTCCGCGGAAGTTTATTACTTTTGAATATTGGTCAGTTTGCCGGTCTAGATAAATAATATATAAGTCATTGGTATTATATACAAACATTTATAAAGCAAGGAAGTTGATTAATGAATTATTTGATTTTCCCGAAACAAATTTAATCAAATTAGAATCATAGACATTATATATCTATATACTTTGTATATTTTGCTGTTTTATGTAATGTCTATGATTAGATTATATTGAATCAAATTGATTATTTTATATAAAAATCTTTATTGTATTTCAAATAATAAAATTTATGAGAATTTTAGAGAAATTAAAGACATTTTAATATTTAATTATTCTTAAAATTATAAACCAATGAAGTCTTATATTATATTTTGTATTATTTTTATGCTCTCGGGAATTTGTAATATTGCAGAATCATTGGATTGCATATTTTGTACACCGGACGAATACAAAACTCGTGAAAATTGTGCTTACAACAATGTCACCGTGAAATGTGATTTTGCAGAAAGTGTAAAATCATCCACCAGAAACCCGCACGAACATTTATCAGAGGATACGAAGCCGGGCTGCTATAAAATTGTTACTGAATTGCCTGGAGAAAATGGTCGAGTAGTAATTAAAGGTTGTGGTATTTCAAAAGGTTCTGATAAATGTAGTACAATTTTAAAAGGGGAAATGTATTACACTCAATGTATCTGTACTTCAGATAAATGCAATGGATTATCTTTGCTTCAATATAATGTTTTTGTGATATTTTCAGTTTTATCTTTGTGTTGTGCAAATATCCTTATGGTGAAAATTTGAATATCTCGTTATTATTAGTATATGTTAATTGTTTGTGGGAGCCTTTTCCTTATGGAAATTTTTGATTAATTACATTTTTTCAAAATCAATAATTGTCTTTTATTTATGCATTTACCGCCGGCATCTAACGGTATATTCTTTTTTAATTGCGGTAAACTTGCAATAAGTTTTAATAAAAACAGTGAATTTTTTTAAATTAAAAAATAATTTACAATAGTGATGCTAAATTTTAAGCAGAATAATTATATATTACACAATTTATAGGTACAGATTATACTAATTAAATAAAAACTAAATTCCTTATTCATTTTTAATACAATAAGAAGTTAGGTATAATTGTTATATCGTAAATATATAATCAAATAAAGTTTCACTTAATAATAATAATAATAATATGATATCGATGCTAACACCGCAAATACTTGATAGTTTATAAAACAAACATTTAAGAAACATAATTGGTTAATGATTTCGTTATAAATTGTCAAAATCTTCTTATTTGACATTATAAATTCTCATGAGTAGATATTTTTCTGAACCTTATAGAACCACAATTATGCTATATGTAATACAGCAGAGAGGCACACATTAAAAATATAACATATAATATTATAATAAAAGTAAACAACAAACTGATACAAACTGATTACAGTGATATAAAGTTATCCACTAATAGCTATAACATTAAACTATATTAATAATTTTTTGTATCGTTTTAAATTGAAATATATTTATTGTAGATTTTAGCAATTAATTTTACATGAATTATTTTAAAATTTTACTTTTATTTCTTTCTTGTATTTTAATAATTATGCTAGCTGTTTGATCGTACAAAAATCGAACTATTTGTAGTGAATCTAACATGTCTCATTCTGACATCCTTTGTTAAATTGAACAAAAATGAATAACAATGAAGACATCGTATTTACGCATTGACTTCGTAATGGAAGGCGAACCAATTATAGATAATATTTCAAGTGCAGTAGACAGATGTGAAATTCAGAAAATCCATACATCTATATGTAACAATTTTGAGTAAGTTCCATAGATATACTATCTTTGTTTAATATAACATACAATATCTATGGTACGTTCAACCGAGAAGTGTCGTCAAAGCTCTACAGAAATCGAAATCAACAGCAGAATGTGGGACTGACCAAATTCCCATGTTAATAATTAATAAAACAAACAGGTGCCTCAATTGCAAAAGAAATATTCCATCTTAGCAACGCCGTCATAAAAGAATCAACCTTTCCCTCGACTTGGCAATCTGCAAAGGTCATCGCAATTTACAAAAGAAAAGGTTGTGAGAGTGAATCAAGAAGTTCGTATCAATACCCGATTGCCGAACACCCTGTTTCCTACATCAACAGAATTGAAGCTCTTCCATCTTCGCTCACGGTTCAAAAAGTACCATGTAGCTGCGAAACTGAAGTACTGAATCTAATACATCACGGCGACGGTCATTGATGAGGGGAATGATGTCCTAATCGCAGCCCTAGCTTTAAGGGTATCATTTGACTCAAGAAAACGAGAACGAATCATAGAAAAGCTTAGTAAGCATACAAGGAGATGGAATTAGCCATGGCTCCTACTTCTCAAATCGCAGACAGTACACGCTTTTGACACAACAGTTATTGACGTTGAGTATGAAGTAGCACAAGGGAGCGCATAGGACCTCTGCTATACTGCCTGTACACTAACGACCCAACTTCAGCGATTATTGGAAATGAAGAAGGATTAGCTGTGGAATGTGGAATGTCAACTGCCAAAGCAACATCGCGTATTATATGAATACGACCCTGAAAAACTTTCACAAATATACATTTCCGAAAAAGGTTGTTGTTCGACCAAGAAGATACAATTACTATTTGCGCACTAAAAAAATAATTTATGACTCGTATATACGGACAGAATAAATATTTTATTCCTATGTATTCATATATTCATATGCATCCATACACTCTTAATAAAATTGGTTTAAAATATGGTTTAAAAATGGTTAAGAATACATGGTTTATTCCATAGAGTAGGTAATGACACATATAGAGTATGAACTGTCAAAATCTTAATAGTATTTTTTCAAAACTTATTTTTTTGTGTTAAATATAAGCTTTAAATAATTAAAAAACATTTAATAGAATTTCATCAAAATATTTAGTGCAACTATTAATATTAAGAAATAATTAAGCGTCCATAGCAACTACCATAGAGACCATACTTTATAGTGTTTTGAATGTCAAATAGAAACCATAAACAATGATTATGGTTTATTAAGAAAACATCCGAGATTTCCGATTGCCAAAAAATACTAAAATTTTAAAATAAATGTGCTTGAATATTATGAGAGAATTATTTTAAAAATAAAACTCACAAAATAATTCCGTGTCAATAAATATCAATAAAAATGTAAAATAATAATTTTGACATTTAGATTTATTTTTATAAATATATCATAATTTGATACTACTTAAAATAATATCATTAAAAAAATAAAAGTAAATTTTTATTAAAACCCACAAATTTATTACAGTGCACAACACAATTGTTCAATAAAAAACCACAGTGTATCAGGATAACGTAATAAAGACGCAATAATACTATCTAAAAAAACTAAGGTAAGTAACTAATGGGTACAAATTATAAGTATACTCATTCTTATTTACTCATCTTTATGTAGTTTTAGAAAATTTCCTTTATTCAATTTTATTTCTTTTTTATTAAGAAGCTAAATATATATAACTAAGCTTTCAAATTGTTACTGGAAAAGTTGTTCTTTGTTATAGCGAAATAAGAATTAGGAGAATAACTACTCAAAGTGTGTCGACAGAGGTATTCTAAAATAACTTGTGGGTTTGTAAAATTGATATATCCGATTGACTATATAAAAGAAATTTACAGAATTTAGCGGAGTGAATAGAAATGCCCATAACAAAAGAATTATAAATACAATTTATTCCTTCTTCATTTTTTAATTAAAAGTCAACCTATAACTCTGTTGGTCTTTTCCTTGTCCTTGTATACAATACATTTACATGCCTCAGAATAGTTTTTTCATAATAAATTTAAAAATAAAAGTTATGATCGAAGAATGAGTATATACATTTTTTTGTAATTTATTTTTTAAAAATAATGTGTTAAAAAAAGACTACCTCTCTGTTCAGAGCTATAACAATCTATTGTCCAGTGTATAGGTATATTATGTTACAGGATTTTTTATAATAGACATTCAATTGGGGGATTCAATTATATATATTGAAATAAATGAGTAAAACAAATATTAAAAAAAATGTAACAATTAACTGATAAAATTTGCAAATGAAAAGCTATTATTTAAAAGCAAGTCAATAAATCAAATCTTTAATTGCTCTAACAAAACGACTAGACTATACATCCTCACAACTACCAAGTCAAAGCAGCAACTAGTATCGACCTTAAAAATTTCATAACTAGAATGTTGTATTATTAACGTTTGTAACATCCTTCACTCAACTTTTCAAGTCACACTAACTTTATTGTACTACTAATTATGAAACAGATCTTTTTACAATTCTATCATACTTATCTGTACTTACGTATAATGTTGTACTTATTGTTGTACTCATTGTTGTACTCATTTGCGTTTTGTCAAATGTTTAATTATAAAATAAATTATTATTATTATTATTATATAACAAAAGATTATTAATTCCTTGGGGACGCACAGCGCGATCAATCTATATCACCACCAAATGAGTGTATTTTTATAGATAAAAAATCAAAGCACATGGAAGACTCCAGTTTACACAGTATTTATAGGTCATAGTCATTGTATCTTGTATACCCTATATCAACATCTATATATACAGGCATTTTTGTCGCAGATTAATTAATATGATTCAATAAGAATCTAATGCTAACTTGATGGATGAAATATTTTTCAGCGAAACAATTTATTAGTATTCAATGATTATGAGGGCATCAATTCATATTGTTATTCTGCTTATACTTTAATAATATTCAAAATCATGTACCAATGTAGTATAAAACCGAGAGTAATATTAAAAGATAAGGATAATTTATATGTAGCTTCATGTTTACTATAGTTATGCAAAACGTTGAAAACGCTCAACTTTAAACAAACTTTTCAATGTTTTATCTTGAAGATCCCTTACATCATCGAAAAACATTGCAAAAACGTGAATTTTTTTAAAATAATAGTTTTTAGTTGTTTCGCTCACTCGGAAATTAAATTGTTTTCATATGGAAGAGTTCCACTTTACCAATTTCGTGTAAATAGTCACCCCATTTATTTCGATTGATATATATTTTCACAAATTCTGTAGTCTTAACCCAGAAAGCAAAAATTATTTAGTAAAATATTGTATAATTTTTTTGAATATAATATATCAAATACATAAAATATAAAAATACATCAAGTATACATGTGCTTAAAAATAACCAGAAAGAATGATTTGCTATACAAATACTTGTATTCAATTAAAATATCAACAGCGTGATGCATTGCGAAAAACTTTTAACGATTTGCCCAACTTTTTTAAATATAGGGAAACAACTATTTATTTAGAAAAAAATTTAAGACAGCTATTTCAAATCTATTATTTAAATAAAATTTGTAATAATGCATAAGATTTATTTAAATGATAGATTTGTGCATACCATTCCTTTCTACGGTTACTTTTGGCTATCCCTATAACTATAGATATATAATTATATTTGTAATATCTATGATATAATGTGATTATATAATATCAATATTTATAACTAAGTTTCCATATGAAAAACAAATCATTTAAGACTATAGATTATTGATTAATAAATTATTTAATGTATCGGTTTGTGCGTCGGCAAATGAAGCCAATACCTGCACTTATATATGTATGAATGATATGAGCTCGGCTGGGTTCATTCTGATGATCAAAAAATGTTTCCCTTTTCCCCAATCAAAATTGATACATTGGATCTTTTAGGAGACAGCGCCTAAGCCCCACTGACGTAAATCCCCACTTTATATGTACCCAAATTGTTCATTTTTACGGAATAAATCAAATTGATAAAATGAAAAGATAGAGATAGAATGCATGAAACTTGAAAAATAATATTATTTTATTTACAGCAATCACTTTAGAAAAAACTTGACTTCTAAATATCAAATTCTTGATTATTTTAAACATCTAAATTTGTGTATCGAAGAATGACTTCAAAAATATATTAGAATAAATTGATATAATAACTTTAAAAGTAATTATATATAAAATTTAAAACCTTTAGGTATATTATGTAAAATAATTGGAATATGTATATAATATACATAATATACATACCTACATTGAATGAGATTGATTCAATTTATTTCAATAAACTAATATATAAAAGTAATTCTACAATATAATGGGTGATCAATAAATTCTGTAATTTACATCTATAAAGGTAGGTATGTTATAAATGTATAAAGGGAAACTATTAAAACACTCACTTTTACTTTATTATTATAATCTTTAGATTGAATTTATTTATTAACTAATTGATTAATAGATTTATTGTTTATATTAATAGGGGTTAAGCTCTTCAGAAAATGTTTAAAACTGGTAGTAATATATAAGTACAATTACGGAACAAAACAAAATGTGTTCAAAATTTAATCCATGTAGAGAATCAAAATTCTAAACCACAAAAACAAAAGAGTAAGAGAACATTTTAAGAGCTGTTTACGGCGTACATCAAAATTTTGAATTCAATGATAAGAGGACAAGATTCTGTCACTGCGCAGAAACGAAATATAGATAATTTTGGTCCAAAAATGGCAAAAACATATTCTATTTATTAGAAATACTGATAGAAATGTTTTTTATAAAATAATTAAAAATTAATTTTGAGGTTATTTTATACTATTTATTAAGATAAATAATAAGGATGACGCATATTGAAAAAATAATTTGAAAAAATAAAAAAATATATATATATAGGTGTATTACTTATAATCATAAAATTGCATTGTAAAGTTTTGATTTTCAATTAAATTCGATTTAAATGATAAATCCTTCGAAATTGAAATATTTATATTTCAATAATATATTTACTATTTAGTATCTACTATATAGATAAAATAACGGCATTTAGCACTTTTATATTTATTTCGATTGACATATATTTTAACAATACTGTAGTCTTAACTTAGAAAGTAAAAATTATTTTGTAAAATATTATATAAATTTCTTTGAATTTCTTTAGTTTAATATATTATAAAATTACTTTAATTCATTTAAGTACATGTGCTTAAAAAATAACCACAAAAAATAATTTGATATACAAATATACTTGTATTCAATTAATTTATCAACAGCGTGCAATGCGTTGCGAAACACATTTAACAATTTACCAAACTTTTTGTTTAAAATATAGAAAACTAACTATTTATTTAGAAATACTTTTAAGGCAGGTATGGCCAAAAGCAACAGTCGAAATAAAATTTTTGGTAAGAAATTCCCAAATTTATGATTCTTAAATTTTAATTTGTATTAAATTCAATTGTATACGTGAACTACCTAAAATTTTTATGAATTTTCTATTTTTTTTGTTCTTTTACCGAATGAATATAAATTTAAAATGAGTTAAATTTTATAGATTTGAAATGTAATTTAAAGGAACTTTTCTATATAAAATACAACATGTTCTATACAAAAACAGATTAAAATTATTCAGCATAATAATTGCATAGTACCTCCCATTTGTAATATAATATATTATAATCTATACTTTAACCAGTAAATCTTTTTGCGAACATCAAAATAGGTATATGAATTATAATTATTATTCTACCTCTCCCTAAAATTATAGGTTGTCAAAAGTGGTGAATGACTTCAATTTATTGTAGTCGCACATTTTTTTCTATTATCTACCCTATTTAAATCAATTATCGCTGTTTTGACGACAGCTTTAAATACAGTAAGATATCTGTCTCTAGGTTCCAGCTATATATGGTACGGCCTCATTCATCAAAGAAATCGTACATCTTTTTTATTAAAGCTAACAGTGCAGAAAGGCGACATGATCACGTTGCAAATGTGACCTATAGCCTGGATAATATCCGGGCCGTTTTTCTTGCCCCCGGATTGAGGGCGAAGCACCTGTAACACTTTTCTGTAGCCAGTAAGCAGATCTATTTCAATGACTCGTAATTAGGATCGTTTAAGCGAGAAGAAGAGTCCAAATATTATTGGGAGAAAACCGTTACACTGGAGCCAGGGTTGACGACGTTAATTAAAGACCTTAAAGGAGCTTGTCGGCACTATCCCCTCACGCGCAATTGGTCCTAATCATACGGACCACTTGGACTCAATTGAGCAGAAGAATCAAGGCCTATCACTGACAGAATCCACCTTCGCAATCAAGTGACCTTAAATATTAGTCATGCATGACCCCCCTTCCTACTGTTTGTTTCTCTCTCTCTCTCTTAAAGTTTTCTTTGCAATCTCTCTTGATCACTATTGGCTGTCAACAGATGGATACGCTTCTTAAATAGATTACACATGGTTTTATTAATACAATTATACTGGTTTTATCGTTCTCTGTGATTTTTCTAATATGCCAATACATTAATAAATCGTATACAATTTGATTTGTTATCATAAAGTTAAAATTAAACTTGCATAAAATTGCAGTGTTGGTCTTTCTATATTATTCTTGAAAGCGTCATTGAAGCTTTATGAAGGGGTTCAGCATTAACGAGATAATTGGGGAGAAGGCTCGCAACAAAGAGGACAACATTTTGGATGAGTCGAACAGGTATTTCATTATTTTTAAAATTTTATACAAAGTGATTAGTTTAAATAGCAATCTAATGTTCATAAAATATGAAGTATATTTAAATATCGTCAATCCGTTATATATTTTAAATCAGTTATTTTTAATATAATTAAAAATCAAAATATTTTCCTAACGAACATATTGTAGAATTAAAATAAATCGAAATAGATGACTGATGTTGCGACAATGCTAAAATAGTATTGGTCTCTAGCGTTATACTTTAATTATTCAAACTTTAGATTTTCTACTATAGATTTCATTTCATATTTAAATTACTGAAAATCATCTGATTGATCAAAAAATGAATAATTATTAAAAAAAATTTTTTAAAGTTTTTCTAATTCCAAATTTATAGAATAATAATATTTTTTTGATTTGATATACAATGAAAATAGGTCACTGAAATAAATCATTTAAATGAAATAGTTATTGCAAATGAAAATTTTTTCAAAATAATACTCTAAATAAACATAATAGGTTAATCTTAATTTTAAACTAAAATTTAAAATATTCGTATTTTCAAGTTAAAAAATATTATTCAAAAATAATTATAAACATCAGATGAAAAATACCGTAATATGTGCAATATAATGGCGGAGTGTGTCTGAGAGGCACATAATACAATAAATTGCAAAATGTTTAGGTATAATAAAATAAAAAACACCACTACTATAAACACTACATATACAAACCAAACTTTTTCCTGTGGTTGCTGAAATAATAAAATAATAAAAATAAAGGGTTAGTGGTTGAAATTAGATAGAAATTATTTTTTTCCTTTAATTTTTTTACAATTCTGTTATAAATAACAATGTGGTATAAATATTTGGTATTTGTGTGAAAACGCCCAATTTATTTAGTTATGAGGTTATAATTTTCTTATTGCATAGTTTATACATTAATTAAAAAATAATACAGAAATATTTTCTATACTACTAATAATAATTTTTGTATATTTAATTTCCACGTTTAATTTCTTCAGAATATATTCTCGGCCTGAGGCTCATATTTGGATTCCTCAACAGGTTGCAACGAAAACTGAACCCACTATGTCTCAACATTCAATTAATCCGGGAATGTCGCCACTATATCCCAGTGGTCGATACAACCTTCTTGCTCGCTCTAATTCCGATGTCTACCCACCTCAGAACCTGTGGACCCATCCGATGGGACCATCAGTGGACAACTCAATGACTAAATGTATATAAGACTTTTTAAATGGGAACATATTGGCATAACGATTATATGAAGATCTGTACATATACTGCTCTCAGAGTTTATATCGGAAATTAAAATAAAAATTGGGGAAAAAAAGAAGAATCAAATCATAGATGTATTATTTATTAAATATTTATTCTCAATTATTAGTAAATAGGATGAATTTGATTTAAATTTTTTTAGTATTCAAAAAAAAAGGAAGTGATTTAAACAAATATTATACGATTGATATTATATTGAATTGCAGGTATCGATGCAGGATTCGTTTTCCACAAATTCTCAAAACCAAAACGAATTCGAACAACATTTACCTCAGCTCAACTAATTCACCTAGAGAAAGCCTTTATTGGAAGCCAATATGTCGTCGGAAGGGAAAGAAAAGATTTAGCAAAGGGTCTTGGACTTACGGAAACCCAAGTAAATTATTTACCACTTTAATAATTATTCAATTAGATTATAGATCCCAAGGATGATTTAATATTACATTATAGTTATTCATTTTTACTAAATTATTGTATGAGTTTCCGTAAATAAATTACTGTATAGTTTTCCTATATTATAGATATGAAAACAGAACATATATTTATAAAGTTTATACTATATTTATATACATTTTAGATTATCCTTCTAATTTTATAATTAAAAAAACTTAAAAGTTTATTAATAAATCCAAATATATTTCAATGATAATTTTTACGATTATTTGCCTCAAATTCCAAATTAACTATTAGGGGTCATTCATAAAGTACGTACGTTTTGGGGAGGGAGGGAGGGTCTATTTAAAAGCGCACATGGGCGTAAAGGTGTTCTTTTAAATGTACATACGGTTTTGAAAAAGTAGATACACTGATATTTATATTTATATTTAGGTATATTCAATTGAAAAACTTATAGCTCAATTATCACAGTTTTTTAATTAAATTGTAATAATATCTTAATAATATGTAAAAATTCTGCATCTTAAAACAATAAACATTTATCATTTAATACAATTTTGTATATATATGTATCAGATATAAAACTTCTTCATTTTTTGAAGTTGACATTTTTTGACATCAAAGCGTACAGAAGCGTACAGGGAGGGAGTAGTAGGAGGGGTAAAATGGTAAAATCAACACTTTATGGATGTCCCCTTATAGTTAATACTTAATCTTGGTTCTTATTCAAAGAAACTGAGTCAAATGTTTAAATAATTTATTCGCAGGTAAAAATTTGGTTTCAAAATCGAAGGACAAAGAATCGAAGAGTTCAGGGTGATGGATTCAGTGGTGATCTTAACAATCTAACAGATTCTGATGAAGAAGAATCTAAACCGATATCCACTTACAATAATCTCAACGTTGAATCTCACTGTTTACCAGTTCATCAAATTGAACAAATGAACACGTGACCAATTATTGTATTATTATTATTATTCGTGTACTTATGTAATTATATAACATCCTATAGATTATAGAATTCCAAAATGAACCTATATTATTTAAATTTAACATGTTATTTCATTTCAAAATATAATTGCCATCTTGTATATATTTCGAAATATTTATTTATAATGTGTAAAGTTCTCAGGAAAAATAGTTTATCATATATGTATATGAGTAGTATAGCTGTGCTGTGCCCAACATATAGATTTGTATTGCATTTAAAATAAAAAATGTATTATTTATTTTATTAAAAATTTATAAAATAAATTTTTTATAAAATATTCTAAATGACAAAAATCAGCTCTCATAACAATATAAAGCTCTCACGCTTATTTTTATGTATATATTATAAAACTTAAAACTTGAGAAATAATTTTTACATTTTTGCATGTTTTTATATATAAAATTATATTTTGTTGTATAATAATTGTACCATGTATATAAAGCTGTATAATTTTTCATAGTTTTGATAATATTTTATTAATAAAATTTATACAAATTTTTAACAAGCTTTGTTTATTTTTCATTATATTTAAATGCAACGTCTACAACGTTATTCGTATAATTAAAAACAAAAACAGATTTCCAAAAAATTTGGATAAAGTACAAAAAAAAACAAAAATTATTATTCATTGCGCAATTAATTCAGCGATATTTAAAATAATTTTATGGGAGGTTAAAGGTTCTATTTTGATTTGATTGGAAAAACGGGTGTAATTTTCAATTTTTAATAACTTAAACAAAGCTGTCATATTCAGCTCGACAGAGGTATTTCCAATAAAATACAATGATTAGCATTTTAAGCAATTTTAAACTCGAGCGAATAAAGCAATTAATTGTAGATTAATGATTAATGTACGACGTGTGGGGTTGCCGCCACCCCAATGACAATGATATTCACTGTTCTGTAAATCGGGAATGAAGATATCAAATGAAGTGAAATTTCGTGACCTTTTCTGTCTTACTATCATGTATCACTATGTAAAATATCAGCTTGCTCCGTCAATACATTACAAAGTTAGTACTAAAAACCTATTAGCGGACGTTTGGGGTTAAAATCAATCCAGTATTGAATCAGACGAGTGCCTTTGTTTTTCTCTCTCATTTTCTCTCTGGCCAACGTTTTGAATAGTATTGAAGGAAGACGACTGGACGAGTACGAAAATTTTTCTGAGTTCCTATATATATAGGGACAATGAAGTGAAGCCAGTTAACCTCCCAGGCTCATTTGTCCGGTATGGATAACAAACAAAATGAGGTGTTGGCACTATATGGACAAAACGGTGAAATACCATTCGTACAAACGAAAATGGAGTAGGTGACCATACTCGGTGTGGTCAACTCCTGAGGTAAATTTCTATACACAATGGTGGAATTATATTTGCATCTGGGAAAAAATGACAACGTTCCTTTTTGTTCTAATATATTACTATTTTCCAATCAATAATTCTCATTTCAAAAGTCAGCAAGATTAAAAGTTAAAAAATAAATAGTTACATAATTTAGAGACACATTTTGAAAAATTCCCGTGGTTTAACGATTTCAATTACATTCAATATTCAATTCAGAGATCATTTTGATTTTATGAGTAACATTTGGTTTTATAAATTCATACATACAAGGATCATCATGAAAAATAGCTATATATTGGCGTGTCGACAACCCGAAACGTTCATCCCCATTTACAGATCCAACGTTTCATTAGACGAACAGTTTTATCTTCGAAGTAAAAATAAAATAAAGTCTATATTATTTTAATATTTAATTAGGTCAACATATTTATTTTATAGTATATACATTTATTTCATATTTGTATGTGTTTAAGCCCTTATGCACCACTGAACAATAGGTATACGTTAAGTAATTTAAAAATTAAGCATTATAAAGCCAGCAATCAATTAGTCGGTAGAGAAGCAGATCGTAACTTTATAAAATGATGGATGACAACTATACAGCCCGCTTAAGTCGGTTCATTAGGTCCATTAGACATAATTCTTTGATTAATTAGACATTATATGATAATCGTTTGAAAGGACATAACCAAATCTCTTAATATAATTACACAGTGGCTCAGCAGCAAATCGAAAAACAAATTAATTGGCCCCGGGTGCATCAAGTATTGGGTCTTTCACACCCGAGTGGTTTACGAGAGATTCATGGCGCCGCCGGTCACTTGGCTTAAAGAATTACCGCTGGGTCAAACAGTAGATTTTACACTAAAGATAGTGACAGATTAAATTTCTTCATTGTGCTGCACTATTTCTTAAGTGTGTATGAGAGGTGCAGCTTCATTAAGATCGATTAAAAGCTATCTCACACTTCTATATTTAGAGTAATTAGTGAAGTAGTTATAAGATAACATATTGAACTGTTAATTGGGGACGAGAGAGCACTAGTATAGTGCTAAAAGTGAGAGCATCACTTCAGTAACATTGACAGTTTACGTTCTCGTAACTATCAGTGTGTACAATACAGCTAGCTCAATTAGGAGCAAATACAAATAGCCTATTTATATTTTTATGTATCAGAAACTATTGTGTATACTATACCTATAATGAATTGACTTAATTAACTGCAATTAAATGTAGTTACGTAAAGAAGCTAGATATACTTCATATCTTATTTAAAATATAAAATTACAGAAAAGTTTGGATATATTTAGTTTATTTAGTTAGCTTTAATTTAATTTCCAAAATAATAAATTACTGTGATCATTAAATATATCAGAGTACCTATATTTTCTACATCATATTTTTAAATTATTTTCTAAAATTTTTTAAATTATTAAACCAAAATTTATAAAATTTATAAAAAAAAATCATCTAGACAACAATTTACTTGACATCGCATCAGTGCCAGTCTTTAATAAACAGAATATCCTTCAAAACCCAAGGAAGAAATGTATATATTTTTTTACTGGAGTAAGACATATAATTATATTTCTCGAATTATGCATTCGAAGTTAACGGTGATGGTTGTTGTGTATATTGAAAATGATTTATATATACCATTACTATTTACCAGCACAAAAACTCGGAAACCGCGCGACTACAAACCAATCGAACCTTTTCGGCAGGGCGGCCAACACACAACTAGAAGAAGAACTCCAAAGCTTAGGACTGTCGCAACCGTTGCCATGGCCAAGGGAGGATATAGAGGGCAGTTTTAGAAACTGATACTTTTGACGAGAATAACATTTTTCATTATCCTCTATATATGTTCACTTCATTTGTTTATTTTTGTAAAAGCTTCAAATTAATAACATATATACCATTTAGTAGTAGGTGATGAGTCTATCCTAACCAATTCGTCTTCTGATTGGTCGAGAGATTCACGTGACCTATCTGGCTT
>JAUZNC010052479.1:0-15001 GCA_034780395.1 Vannuccia rotundouncinata | reverse complement strand
TCAGTGTGCAGAAGAGACAGTTGTGACTATGTCAGTGTGCAGAAGACAGTTGTGACTATGTCAGTGTGCAGAAGAGACAGTTGTGACTATGTCAGTGTGCAGAAGACAGTTGTGACTATGTCAGTGTGCAGAAGAGATTATAGATTTAAACTTACTCGTTCTTCCATTTCGGATAGATTGTCAACTCGAGTATTCTTGTTCATTAGCTTAAAAATAAACAGATAAAAATTACAGATAGATGCACGTAAACACGAAATTTATTCTGTTTAGAGCATATTGCATTTTATAAAATTAATGCAATTTGAGAAGTTCGAATTGAAAACAAAAAGTTGATTACGTTATACATAATTCGTATTGATATTCATAAAATACTCGACCGAAAAATAGTTATAAACTATCTGTCATTTAAAATTAAACATTATATCAAATATAAAAAAAAATTATTATAATATATCATTATTAGAAATATGAGAAAATATAAATCTACTAAATAAATCACCAAAGATGACTTGGTGAAAATTTTGAATCAATTCTAAAAATAGTACAAATATCGTAAGAAAGTTAAAGCTAAATAATTATTTGGAAAAAGTGAGAGATACGGTAATTTATATCACATACTCCATTGCTTAATACTGTAATAAAGGTCGATTTTCTCAAAATAGAATTTTGTAGACTACACTATCTTAAAGTTTAATAGAAGCAATTGGATCTAGAATTTTGTTCAGTTTAGAGAACTAAGCTACACAACTCAATATCACATCCGAGATTCAATATTTTGTACCTGTCTGCTGGAAAAGTGTCGTAATATTTAACATGGAAACAATCAATACTTCTAGTTGCCAATAGCAACATATTCAAAGCAGACACTAGACATACTTTAAATGGAAGATTGCCTAGTATGAAGGCGCGGTATAATACTGTTACAAGTATTAGTTAAAGTATTTTGTAATAAAATAGCACATTAAGTAAAGTGTGTGTATAAAACAGTACTTCCAAAAAAATTTCAAATTGTCAACTGGCAATTAATAAAAGAAATAGCCAGAAAGGCTAAACGTAGTAAAAATAAATAAGTAACAGTACATTTATATGAATTTGTGATAAACATCTTTGATTATAAATACAATCAAAATAGTATTTATTATTACAATGCTTCTCACAATAAAATACGATGATAATTATTGAAAATAATGTCTACATGCAGAAGAGAAACAATAAACTTTTTTTTTAATATTTAATAGAAACTAATTTAAAAGAATTGAGAAGAATACAGGATCACAAATCACTGGTTATTATATTTTCACATTATTCAACGAGCAAATACTTTTCTACCTCCTGTATTGCCTCCATAACGACATGCTGGACGGACTCTTCGAGTGCCATGATATCCTGGATGTATAGTTCTTTTTGATCACAATTGACCGCGCATCCGAGAATCAACTGCAGAAATCGGCCCATCTCTCCTGTGTTGCCAGACTCCACTAGACATGAGGAAGAATAGGAGACGATCAAATCAAGATTAATTAAATTTAAACAAATATTATTCAAAGTCACTAGTAAGACGAGAAAATGTTTAATAACAACAAAGTCTTATTTAAAATGTTTAATAACAACAAAGTCTTATTTAAAATGTTTAATAACAACAAAGTCTTATTTAAAATGTTTAATAACAACAAATTATTATTTCAAATGTTTAATAACAACAAAATATTATTTCAAATGATATGATAGTGAATGAGGTCGTTCAAATAACTGAGAAAGGACATAAAAGGTCATTATTCTTTTTGAATAAGAATAAAAAAGAAGACGATTTCCTTATACGAAATTTTTAATAAGTAAAACACACATAAAATGTTAGCTAGAGAGCAGATTAGAAATGGATAGTACAAATTAAAACAATAAATGAATTCTCTATTCATAATCTGATTAATAATAGGTATTCAGTGGGTAGGCAGAAAAATCACATTAAAGTCAGAAGCTGCATTGAATAACCTTAGAGCACCATTAACATTGCAACTATAAATGCGTCATAGCCGAGAAGATATGAACACACAACGTTCTGACAATGCAGGGCTTCCTTTATGGTGGTTATGTATACTTTATTTGACTATACTCAAGTAGAATATATTCTCAAATATACAAATACATTCATGGAAATAGATTTTGTGTAAAGAAATAAAATGACAAGTTTCAATCCGGAAATAAAGAGTAGTATAAACGTAATTAATCAGCTCCTTTGGTAGCAGTCATCCACACATACATGACTCATGAATTCAAATAAAAGACATACAACTATTAGAGTTGAAATCGATTGTATAAAACTCCACAGGCTTTGAATTGTCTTTAAGTGAAGACTCTTAACCTAAATTCAGTGGCCAAAACCAGTCAACAGTTATAAAATGTCAAAAAAGTCCAGTTTATTTTAATGTTAGTAAAAAGGTAATTAGTGCATCTTTACTAAATAAATTATGTGCACTCACCTATAGACGATATTTCCGGCATCTCAAATCCATTAATATTTTGATCAAGAATATCTTGATAATATTCTTGAACTGTTTTAATGATCTTCTTTAAATTGCTCACCTGAAATATTTCAAAGAAATACTTTATTTTGACGGAAAATAAAGGTAAACGACTTATTTAAAAAATTCAACCATGTCAAAATATATAGTTAAAACTCTATACACAAGCCAATTTAATCAAATGTATTATGCAGAAATTAGTTTAAAATTAAATGTTTCCCTAAAATAAAAGTTTTTAAAGAGTACCTTAAGACGCCAATTCAATTGAGAGTCACACTTTAGTCTTGACAACCAGGATTCAGTGAAATATTCTGGGCTTCTACAAGATAATCGAGAAGTGATTAATATAGAATGAGAGAGTAATAAGAACGGACAAAGTTAATGAACGTAAACTTTTGGAAGTATATAGTCACTTCCGTGAATTTCTATTCAAAAAGAGCCCATTCTGCGTCGTAAGAACATCTTCGTGAAAAAAGTCCCAGTTGGAACAAAATAAAAGCTTTGTTCAAAGAGTCTGGATTCAATTTGGAATACATATAATAATGAAGGATAAGGTAATGTGAATTTGATGGGCTTATATTCTAATCGTTCAGTTGTATTATTAAATATAAAAGTACGAAATCTTGTAAATAGTTTTCAAATATTAACACTTACACTGAATTTAGTACTTTTGCGATGACTACACCATCTGAAATATCGTCCAGTTTCGTCACATGTTTTGCCTGTTCAAGAGTCCTCAGCTGTAAAATATCAATAACATTAAAAATGATATGACATGGAGATATAGTATAATTAAGACAATGAGTCAGTTTTAATTTAAAAAGTATAATATGAATCCTCATGCACATGTGTTAAATGTAATGAAACATTTATCAAAAAATATTAAATCAATTTATTTTAATTGAAGATTTTTCATTTTTCTTTTACAGTTAATAAAACTGGCTCAATCAAAGAAAGTATGACTTTCTAAAATTAACTATGTTTGAAATTAGTTGTGAATAATTCCCATAGGCTGGTCAATAAAGGTTACATATTTCCATTAAATTATTATTACTCAAAGGTTTATTAAAAAGAGATTTAAAATCTAATGAAATCAAACATTTTAGAAATAACTTGGTTGAATATGTTGATTGGCGAATTGATTTTCATTTATAGATATCTTAATCCTATATTTTTTAGTGAATCTGTTGTTATCAATCAGTTTAATTTTCAATATTAATAACATAGGTTATTTTAAATATGACCATTATCTTATACCAGTACACTTTTATCACAGAATAATTATATTTATATACAAACTTTAATGTATTTTAGTATTTGAATATATTATCATATTTTATTGTAAATTAAATAACTACTTACATCTACTTCAATATATATCAGCAGTCTGGATTGTTTTATATTGATGTGGTATGTAATTTTCTGTGTTGAAATATATATGTTGAAATAACATAATGACACTGGCTGCAGAGCTAAGGGGGCTGAAACCCCCCTCCCCCAATACAATGGTTGGGGCCCTATTGAGTATCCTACAACCCACCCCCCCCTCCCCTGACCAAATTACTGAACCAGCATTAGGTAATTAGGTATTAAATGAACATTTTATTATAATTATAAAAAGCACCTCCCATCACTTCTGTGATCAAGTCAATGTGTAAATTACTATGTTGTGATTCAAACTTGCAACCTCATTAGCCAACAAATGCAATTATAATTCATTCATTAGCTCAAAATCGGATTAATTTCATTGTTCTTTTTAAATATGTTGGTATAAAGAATTTAACTGGTAAAAGTTTTGTCAAACTACACTAAAAGTTTATTGTTCCTTTTGTCATGAAACTGCATGTAAAAAAACTTAATTTTTCCACAACATAAAGAGAAGATGCTTTCATTGTAATTGGGTTTTGCAACTGGAAAAAAGCACTCAAAATGTTTGATATGCATGAAAAGAGTGAAACACGCCATGAATCAGTTTTCAAAGTAAAATCTTTGAGAATATGTTCTATTGTCACTTCACAAATTGACTAACAAATAATCAAGCAACAGCAGATAAACCGAAATATGCTACTGAAACAAATGGGAACACTTAAACTGTTGCTATGTCAAGGTTTGACAATTAGAGGTTTATTAGATGCAATGAAGAGAGGCAAAAATATTTTGTTTATTAAATTTTATTAACATTTACAAAAACATGTGCTAATTTACTTGTTTAAAGAGTACAATTATTCTTATTTAACTAATCTTTATCTAGTATGTAGTGAGTTGGTATCATAGCATTTCAAATAAAAGAGTTTATATTTATAAAACAGATAAAATCATTCAAGGTGGGTGGGTATGGGTTCCTTTGGAGCTAGTAACAATTTCTGTCTGTAATGACAGTCACTTTAGAAGTGGCTTTTAAACATCACCAGTACTTTTTTCTTCTTTCTTTGAGTTGATGGAAAGTATATAATTATTGCAATTGAAAAATTGACCACCTCTCTTGCTTTCTACAAAATTTGCTCAAACTGCCATGATTAAGATACTTTATAGGCATGTTGAACTATATATTATATACTATGAACTATAAACTACTTCATAATAAATCATGCTCACAATTAATTTTATGTAAGGTGCAGAAAGGTAATTATGTCAAACACAACACTTTGCACTTTATGGAGTATTCTGAAATAGCCAATGAATAATCATTATATAAACTGCAATTTTTCAAAACACAACATAGCCAGAGAGTTATACTATACTTATTTATAGATTATTAATATGATTATTAAGTGAACAATCTTGATGGTTAATAAAAAAATCACTTTTTAGCAAAAGATATATGTACCATAGAGACTATAAGGGGAGAAGGGCTAAAGAGCCCAGTAAATAATTTTATTTAATAAAGTCTTCCTAATTAAAGTTTGTCTAAATACCTAAATTTATATCTGTCACTCTAAATTGATATCTCTTCTATAACTCCATTAAAACCTATTTATTGACCAGAAGTTTAAATGCAATTATGTCACTCAAAGGAAATAGTGACAAAGTACTTATAGTAGTTTTTTATTATTTCTACATTGGGTGATCTTCTATACACAAACCATATATAATATAATATATATATATATTGTATGTAAGTTGTATATAATTTGAATAATTTGAAATATAATTAATAAAAGACATAAAAGTAAAAAACAGCAAAATTAGATAATGTCTGTAATTATGCTCTTATACTATTATGAAATAGCAGAAAATCACATTTTATAATCATTGTGTGGCCTTGTGTAATTATGCACCACTAAACCAACTTAGCCCCCCTTTCCCCCAATATTTATGTCACCTCACTGCCCATGTAATATAAATGTTGTTTTTACAAGACTGTGTAGCCCAAGATAAATAGAATTTAAATTTCATTAATAAAGGAATGCTGTCCACAATTCACATGTTAATTTACTATATTTGTATCACAGAACTGTATAGCTGTATTTTATCTAATGAGAGCTGAGAGGTAAAGAATTTAAATTTAATCAATAAATAAATGAATGCTGCTAAAGAATTGTGCTGTTTGTTTTTTTATTTTGTTATTTAAACCTTGCTGATATATAATATTTATATATATATATATATAGTAAGAAACTCAACTAGAAGGTAAGTAGAAAAAACAGTATTTTATAAACACTGAACTATATAATACATTTAGATGCTTTTTGTGTGATAGCATCTGCTATAATTTTTTGGGTTTATAAAAATTAATAAATAAGTTTATTTCTGAGAAAATCAATTTTCAACTTAATGCTAGTATCTAGCAAATATTTTAACAGACTATTTATTTAATTTTGTTTTATATATTTATAATAAACTAACCAATAATATTCAATAATTTTTCAATATTATTGATCATACTTATATGAAGGTTTAATAAAAAATCCTATAAGAATATTTGCCATTAACTTGATAAATTAAACTAATGATCAAGAAATACAAAAATATGTTGTTCTTTAGATTTAGGTTATATAAATACTTGATATAGGGTGACATAAATACAGCAGAAAATATGCAGGATTGTAGTTTTTAATGGTTTAAGAGTCATAAATTTATATATGGTATTGTAGGCACTTCCAAATTTAAGGATTGAAACATATTTAACAAATTAAACTAATAAAAATATGGTTGATTGCCAAATTTAAAATGCTGGTTAATAAATTTAGTATGTAGCACATTTAATTTTTGAAATAATGATGTTTTACAGTATATTTTACATTTTTGATAGTTCATACATGTTGTCACATTTTAATCACATTTTGTGTAACAAAAGTATTACCATATAAATAATATAGAATTATATTGAGGAAATAAATGACTAAAACCCAAGGGTTTGAGTGTCAATTTACAAAAGGTATGGCAGACAATTTACCAAAATAAGGAAAAAAATAAATATAAATGAAACCTTGAATACAACACAACATATGGAATAGATAAAAGTAAAGTATGAGTAATAAAAGGTGTAATTAACACTCAGTTAAAATTTTTGGGCCTCTGATAGAATAAAGCTTTTCAGGTAATGGGCTGTGCGGGCCTTGAATTTAAAATTACAGCATTTTCTGAGTACTGTATTTAGGAGCGAACAGCAGTGTGGATCAAGGATATCTGGCATCTCATTGCGGACCACTATGCGTTTGAAGAATATGTTATATTTTATTTAAAAATGTAGCAATCATAATGAAATAATTACCCATTTAAAAAGATTTTCAAAAAGAAACTCTTTTTCCATTTAAAGTTTTAAAATTATAAAATAAAAATTCGGTTTTAAACAATTTTATTGATTTTTGACAATTCAAAAAGATTTCCAATTGTAAATGTTTACACTTTAAAACAATTATCAAATATTGTCTCAGTAAATTATTTTATATAATTATCAATTTGATTTAAATATACCCAATTAAAAGGTAAAATAAAATGATTGTTAAGTACATATACTTTTATTAAATCAAATGTTTAATAAATACTTTAAATAAACATTTTACGAATATATCAAATTATATGAAGAATTGAATTGAACTGACAAAATGCATAATACATTTATATTAAGGATTTTGTAGAAAAGAATACAAAAAGTCACACTAGATTTGTATTTTTTAAAATGATTAAAAAAAAGCTGAATATTCTAATTCTAGTGAGTATACTTTAAAATGCATGTGATTTCAAAACAAGAAAAAATTTTACAAAATTATAACAATGCAAGCTTATTTACTATACCTGCTAGAATTAATTCACTATCCCTATAAATCACAATCTCTTTCACTATATATATTAATTAATAAAATTTAGGGAATTATAATTCAATTTGTAGTTTACTAACTCTTATTGCATTTAAAAACATGCACAAAAAAAGGGGGAAATTTTACGTCACATTTTGTACTACACCCTTCCCTCCCATAATTCACGAACCCCTTTAATTGTGACGTCATTTCAGAACAGCCCCTTATTTGTTACTAATCAAAAACAGCGGGAAGCTCAGAAAATATTAGAACTATTAAGACATAATGTAGAAATTAAGCCTAGTGTTGAAACCCAGTCTTCCCTAATATGGGCCTGTATTTAATTTAGAAATACGAATTTTGAATCCCTAAATAACATGTAAAGAATTTTTTTGTATGAACTAATACAAGTCTATATTAAAATTATATCGGAATAGCATATTTCCGATTATAGTGATTCGTGTTAGACTCTTGTCTAAATCACTACTTCCACTAAAATAAAAGCTGATTAATAAGTCTTTTGCATTTATATGTATATATAATATATTGAAAAAATCTATTTAAAACTTGTAAATTCAAATTTTAAATGTATTACAAAAGTTAAATTAAAAAAAATTAACTTAGAAATTTGAAAATGTGCTTTAAGAATAGACTGACGCTGACAATAATAAACGAAAGAAAACAAAACATAAAACATCATAAGATAAAAATATATTATGTAACAATATTTACATCACATTATTCAAATAAATACGCTGAATTACATTTAGAACAATAAATGTCATTTACATTAGCAAATATTAATTTCATCTGGACCTGATCACGCTTCACAGTTGTGTTCTTTCATAAGTCTAAGTAAGTATCTCTTGTTGGCATCGGTGGCAATATCAAAAGGAAGCTTACCCTCCTGTAAAAAGGATATTTAGAAGACAGATTAAATTTATTTAAATTCAAGTCAAACAATTATAGAAATTAAAATAAAAAAATGATACAATATTAGAGATAAAAACGTGTTACTCCATAATAATTAGGTTATTTAAGTTATTGGCTTTCTTTTATTTATCATTAATAAAGCAAATAAATTAAATAACTGAATAGTATACATTTATATTATATTAATTATATTTCCCTATTTCAAATAAAACGATAAATTTTAATTTATACAACCCTAGTTCGACATTTCAGGGAAGTTAATGATAATTAAGATTTACAATCAGATTCTTGTATACAATATCTTTGTAATTAATGTAATATTATAAATACAGTAAATACTTTAAAATAATTTAATTAATAAATGAAGGGTTGCTTTTAGAATGAGATTGTTTTATATCTATAACCAATCACCTTAAAACTTTATAACCAAATAACTGAAATCTGTTTTCAATAACTTACTTTATTTTTTGCACATAAGTTTGCTCCACTTGTTACCAAAAGGTTAATGTCAGCAATTTCACATTCCTGCCCGGCATAGTGTCTTAAATTACAAATTAACGAAGATACTATTACATAACATAGCTTAAAAAAACACTTTTAGCTGATTACTTTAAAAATAATTAAATAGCAGTTCAAGAATACGAACATAAATTTAATATACAGAATATACAGACATCGTTTTAGATATTAAATCTGGATGGTCTAGAATGGTTTGTTCCACATATCTTCTCTAATTAATGAACACATTTACCTTTCTTCCATATTTCAAGTATAGTTTTTATAAGTGGGAATATACTTATACAATTTTAAAAAGGATACTTATCCAAATTGTTTGTTAAAATTCCGTCAAGATGGTTGAAATCGTTTACAAAAAAATCCGATCATAAATTGAGATATATTTCACATTCAGATAATTCTCACGAATCCGATACTAATTTTAAAATAAATTATCATATTTTAAAAAGCAACAAACTAGCATGTAATATTTTGGAAAGTGAAAATTTTTAAATTCTATGTAATGTAATAATTTAAAACTAGGTATTCAAAATTAATTCAAACCACATTTAAAAGAAAACGATAGAATCATACAGTGGAGTGTCTCCTGCCTCGTCAGCAATGTTCGGTGAGGCATTGTATGAGATCAGCAATTTAGTAATAGTTGTATGCCCCTTGGAGACCGACCGATGCAGTGGAGTAGTGCCCCCCCAGTCGCGAATGTTGGGTGTTGCACCAGATAAAAGCAATTTTTCAGCTAACTGCAAAATAGGTGGGAATGAAATATAGACAGTGCTTGGAAACATCATACTTTTAAACATTTTTTGACTTCTGAGATATTTAAACAAATACATTATACAAAAATAATAATTTACTGATATAATGAATACTATTAAACTATTACTCACAGAATATCGTCCTTTAGAGGCTGCATAATGAAGAGAACATTGTCCAGTAGAGTTGACAGAATTTACATCAGCTCCATTTTCTATAAGGTAACATGAAACATCTTCTCTGCCTGCAGAAACTGCAATCATTAGAGGAGTCCATGATGCCTGTCAAAATGCAACAAATATTGTCACGATATATGTGAGATAAAGAATGACAGAAAATAGATCGAATTTTGAATAATAGTTTCGAATATATTCGGAATTCCATTTTAAATTCCTAGACGAAACATAATTAAATGAAATTATTGGATCATCTGTTAATGTAAATTTATATAATTTGAAAGGTGGATGTCAGCTATGAATTAGTTGTACCGATGACACTGATAGTATATATATATATATATTTAAAAAAAACTTTTTAAATATAGATTAATTACTCCATAACAAAATAATACAACTAATAATTGTGTTAATATTGATCACAGCTTCTTCAAAAATGCATACAGTTGGTTTAAAAGGCAAAATTTCAAACTACTTGTACAAATATACAATATAAAATGTACCTAACAGTATTAGCACATTGAACAATGCAATAAATTCAGCATTTATAAAAAGAGATAAATGAACTCACCATATCAGTTTTATCGATACGTTCACCCTTATTGCAAATATGTTGTACAATTGTAAGGTGACCCCCACAAGCTGCCCAATGAAGTGGAGTTCTTCCTGCCTAAAATAATAATAAAACTTAGAATACAATAAATAATTATAACAACATTCAAATAAAAATTTGAATTAATTGCAACAAATAAAAATTTGAATTAATTGCAACAAATAAATGAATTTAAATAAGTAGGTTTTGAAATATCATCAATTTAAAATTACTACTTAAATTTTAACTTATTATGACAAAATATAAAGAAAAATGTCATCAAGATAAGACTAACAAATATGGTACCTAGTTCAAGAACATTGATGGGTTAATAAAAAATGCTCCCATTAAAAAGAAATAAGTCCTCCCTTAATGTTATTTTGCATATTATGCTATTAATATTATGGTGACATTAATTGGCTTATCCATCAAAACCTGTAGAAGCCAGAGCATTAACAATGAATTTTTTTTAAATGCAGTGTAAAATCGATTTTCTATTTTTAAAAACCAATAAATTTTTTTATGTTTTCAAGATTTTTTAAGAAAGCTTAAATTTTTCTGTGTTTTCAAAACTAGGCCTGAAAACGAATTTCTATTTTCCTGGTGTTTTCCATTTGTGGGGAAACTCTGAAATATATATATATACTTTTTTTTTAAAATATTAAATATTAATTAACAAATTTATTTAATTTTAATGATTACATACTATTACAAGTATTAGTATTTTGTATAAATATAGTAGTGACTGTATTATTTTTTAATGTTTTAGTTTAGTTAAATACAACATTCTTTATACATTGCATTAAGTATTGAAGTGATAATCTGTAAATATGAATGAGTCAGTCAAATCTTAATCTGTATGTTTGTAAACAAAATTGTATTAGTCAAACTAATTTCAATAATATTATTACAGTAGAATTAGAATATAATGACATCAAGTAAAATGACAAAACATGTTGTTATATGCAAATTTTCAATTTTTGTTTTTTCAGCTTAGGTACTATTTGCATTTTTGAGTAGTATACAAATACATTATTTTAGTTTTGAAGGTAATTTAAATTGATTATGTAATGCAAAACTTATTTTTTAAAGACTTTATTAAACTGTCTTGTGTAGGAAAATGGTGTTGCACATGCTAATTTGATCTATTTATTATTTTCTTAAGATGGCAACCTCAAAATTATTTCAGAGATGGTTGAAAATGTCAGCTAGGTTGCCATATATTCCATTCCCCTCTTGGACCCCACAAAGCTGTACATATTTTACATTTTTTAAAGAAAGTGTGTGTATTTATGTACTTAGAATACAATTTAAACAGTTTTATGACATTAACAATATTTTGTAAAAGAAATCACTAAAGGACCTATACATGTACCTTACCTATGCATTATGTTAACATTATATTTTGCAGTCTGATTGCTATTGTAAGATATTGATGATGATAATTAATATCATAGGTACACAATAGAAGTCAAAATGCTATCATAATTACATTTATTTTCTTGTTATTATTCATTACTTTGTACCTAGCTACATACTATTGTTTATTTCTATACATACTTATTGTCTTAGTGCTGTTGATGTTGCTTGCAACATATGGCGCATTTTTATAAAAATATTATAATTATTATAACTGTTACATAATACTCCAATTAGAATAACTGAACTGTCACTCATTCTATTGGGGCTAAAAACATGTTTGAATGAAGCTGCATTAGATCATGTTCCTGGAACATGACTAATCCATGTCTCCCTTTCTGTCAATGCTATAAATATAGCTGGTTAAAGTGTTGCATTAGAACAACCAGTTGAATAAATATGCTAGAGCTATAATGATACAATATTTTTCATAAATAAAACATTGCATTTAAGAAGTTTAATTAAATGCAAATAAAATAGTCTATAGAGGAAGCTAGGAAGTTGACTTAACTCTGGGACAGCCCTGGGACAATCCATTCTTACATATGGTGCTGACGCTCTTACCCTGACACCAACTTTATCCAATGAACTTGAGGCTTTTCACAGAGCCTTGCTACAATACTGCTTGGGCATTAATGTGGTGGACATCTCCATATAACCTACCACAACCAGATGGAGAGAGATCTGCGGGACATTGGAGTCCCACCTTATACAGTTCCCTCTACCACTGGAGACAGAGACAATTGGCAATGAATTATGGAACAAAATATGAACTGTGCCTGAGCAACATGTGAACTTTTCTTATTATCGAAACTCTCCCTGCATTACAATTATATATATAGAAAACTCATTAAGGTGTTGTTCTATGCAAGCTGTCATTATTATATGCAATATTGTTAAATAAAATTTATTGGGAAATGAAAAATGGTGTCACTATAGGTGAAATAAGTTTATTAAAATTCTACTGTATAATAAATATTAATTTAAAAGAATGGAGGTATAATGAAAAATTATGCAAATTTCAAAATGGCTTCAATTTTAGTGATAGAAAAAAAGATTTTACAAGAACTGGTCTGGCAAAAAAAAATTTTGGCATGGCTAAAATATTGATATAGCAGAAAATGTATTTGTCTCAGTAAAAACAATGTTTTAAAATTTAAAAGCATAGATAATTAGATAAATACACTTAGTATAATCTTAAAATTCATACTGACATATATGTACAACTAGTTTTTAGTATGTATTATCAATAGTAATCATTTAAATACTATGTCAAAATTGTATTTAATAAACATTTTATTCTGTAAATTAAATATAAAATAAATATAATAAATAATATGGTTCTTTTTTGTTTTTTACCTGCAATTTTCAAAATTTTCAATTTTCAAAATTGATTATCAAAAGCTTAAAAGTCAAAACAAAGCTTTAAACCAACATTATTGTAGACCCAGGAACCGGCGGAGCCAGTTCCACCACACTTGAACATCAAAAATGTTTGTTATAAACATTGAAAACATATATTATCAATGATATCAATTATCCAAAATCAAAAATAATTATCAAAAAAATAATTGTTATATGTTATACTTACTTGAATAAAACATGGTCAAATGTGTGTTTTGTTGAAAATTCGGAATAATTGATAAACCAATAAATCATTAGATATTTGAGAAAAATGTTTTGATGTTGGTTAGCCTTTGAAAAATACATATTAGATATATTACATTTTGAAAATTGAGGGTAAAAAAACAAAAAAAATAACCAATAATATATATATATTTCAGGGCTTTATCTAAACATATGGGTGAATTACAGGGGGCAGGCTGATTTATCCCCTTCCCCTCTCCTCCCCCTTCATATATATAAACTACTACAATGAGCTCTTCTGCTAATTTTGAATTAATGCTGTAGATTTATATTAATTTAAAATTGGTAAAAGAGCTTATTTTAGTAGTTTATATTGAAATATATTTATTAAAAATAAGCAGAGAATTATGCAGAAAAAGTATACTATACAAATAAACAAATATAATTTGAAAAATACCAGTAAAACTATTATAGAGTTAAAGAGTTACTATGTATTCTTATTGTCTAAATAATACTAAAAGAGATTGAAAATCATTATATTAATTCCTATCATAAAAGAATACTTGTTTAGTTTTTCTGCATGCTTACACCATAATTCTAAAAATAATTTAATTTAGGGCTGCAAAACTTATTACAGTCAAGTAGAAATTTCCTATTTTGCTACTGTTTAATTTCAATAGTGAACATAATTTTATATTTATTTTGATGGAATATAAAAATGTATACCTGATCAGTTGAACTTATTAAATCAGGAAAATCCGTTAATTTTGCAATTAATTGTGTGGTTTTTCCATCGTGTGCAAGCTGACAAATTTCTAGTTCTGACATATTAATGTCGAATAATTAACGTAAAAATATTTAAAATATTTAATTGAAATTTTGTAAGTATTGGAAGGATATTAAAAAATTATTCAATAAACTTTATCTTAGATTATGACAGTAAATTTGATATATAATAAATTTTTAATATTCAAATATTATTTTATTAATATGATGTAGAATAATTTTTCCTAAAATATTTGAAGAAGAAGTTGCTAATTTTGATTATATATATTTTATCCCGTATAAAATAAATATATTAATCAAACATTTGAAACAATTATCATGATGTAAGTCCATTAAAAACATATTCCAAAATAATAAAACAATATATATTAAAATATTTATTATATCGATTTTATCAAAGTTCACAAGCATTATTTATAATAATAAGTTTAAACTAATAAGTTACAACTTATAAGTTTAAGCGAAGTCTCATCAGATTTG
>JAUZNC010052468.1:0-15004 GCA_034780395.1 Vannuccia rotundouncinata | reverse complement strand
ATTGTATTGTATTGTATTGTATTGTATTGTATTGTATTGTATTGTATTGTATTGTATTGTATTGTATTGTATTGTAACTATTTCTATGTGATACAAAATCCCCTTAATTAAAATACTTAAATAATTTTAAAAATTGCAAATAATCACAATGTTACATTAATATATCATAATCCTGGAAAAATAATGGAGGAACCATAATCGCACTTGTAATCGAATCGTTTCTAACATTTACGAGATTATTTATTTCATCAATATGGCTAACAGTAGTGAACTATTTTGAATAAATATATATACTTTAATCTTACATTACAATTAATAGTACTTTTATAAATATTAAGTAGCATATATATGAAATCAGAAATATTATATGTATGAGTACGTCAGACGCTCTTTAAAATTTCACCGTAAACTCTAAAATATTAAATAATAAAATATCAAAAAACTTTTCTATTATGGATTTCTTCAGAGACATCAAAATCTATAAATAAAATTATAAATTTATGCAAATTGTTAATTTGCTAAAAATTAGTTGTATTTACAGTATTTTGAAATATCGATTTTTTTAATATTTTAATTAAAATTTAAAAACATCAAGCATAAGACAATCTAACCTTTTCTAAACATTCCAACATTCGAAACAAGCTTATTATATGTGTATGCATTTTTATGAAAACTTAGAATATTTTTTAGAATTAATTATATATACATATATAAATTATATAATACGCTTTGTTATACTCATTGCTTCAAGACATGAAGGATTGAAGCATATATCCGATAAAAAAATGGGATCATTATGTATTTTTACAACGATTTTCCAAATTTCATAAATATTTTTGAAATTCCAATTTTGTTTGTTTTAAATTAAACACTTTATTTGATCACATTCTCAAAATTCTTGATTTATACATTCTACTTGTTTTTCCTTAAGTTATATATTATTAATTTGCGTAAAAAATAAAAGTGATCTCAATATTTGGAAAATGTTGGTTTTATTGTATAATTATTGATTTTAATTATAACATCTTTTGTGGCCGTTCTAATCTGCTGTAAACTGCCAGTGTGATCTTGCATTGACTTCTAATCAATAAGAAGGCATTGAGGACAAAGGTTTCCTTATAGTTATTAAACTACATAAAGATCAAATTAAAAATATCTTTTATTTCAGAAGTGATAAAAATCAAACACAATGTTATTTATATATGAATTGTTTCATTAAATATTTCCCAAAGACATTGTCTTGTTTGATGTAAAAATATCATCAAAACGTCTGTATATGAGTTTGTGCTCCTCCGACTTAGCTGGAAGATTTCTTCTTTCCTTCTTTTTCTGCCTCAAATTGTTGTAGAATTTTTCAAGAGCCACGGGGTCTGCTGTTTCTTGGTCCATTGCTTTCAATGGTAACAACTTCATATCTGATGATCTGGCAGAATAGTCTACAGATATATCCTTAATTTGCTTATCTGAAAAACGAACACGATTATTATTTAATTTGGGAATAGATTGACTAGTTGAATTCATTCCATTTAGTTGTGTTGTTTTAAGAATTGATTGTGGACTGGTGTATCGTCCTTGATTGAGCTCCTTTCGTTTTCGAAGTTTTTTCAATTGTTTTGTTCCATTTATTTCCATATTTTGACAAGTAGGGTTTTTCATTTCAATATTACTTATTATAATATCATGTTTCCTGACAATTATTTCATGGGAATCGCTTTTATTTTCGGAATTGCTTTCTGTGTCAAAATCTAAATTTGTTGATAATGATTGATCATTAAAAAAATTGTTATACACATAGGAAGTAAAATCACTGAGTCTTTTGTCCCTATTTATTAATCCAAGATATCTCTCCAACGGCTGATGTCGATTTTGCTTTAAGTCTTGATGTGAGTTTTTGCCTTCATTTCTATAAATTTTTGATTGCAAAACATCGTTCACACTGGAATCCACATCTGACAATAAGAAATTTTTAAGAGTGTTTTTTGTGGTGCTGGAATTGCTCCCATTAACGAGAGAAACACGTTGATTCCCTTTAATATTTTTGTTTATAAGTAATCGTGAACCCCCAGCATTTATCCGATGATTTGGTTTAACCGCTAGTTTTTTTTGTTCATAGTTGCTTTTGTTCATGGCATCCAATTCGTTGATATGGTCCGTATAAATTACATCGATAAGCGGTGGATCACCTTTTAATGTGTCTAATTTTCCGAGAACACTCGACTTTTGGAGAATTAAATTGTTTCGATAAAAGGACAAATTCCGCGGAGATGAAAACATCAATCGATGATTTAACATGTCTGAAAGTTCACTAATAGTAGTATATTCAGTAACTTTTGCTTTAATATAATCCCCATTAGGAAAACGTAGATTTAGCAAGAATGAAGAGGAATTATTATCGTTTGGAAGATTTTCTTTTTTTATTACTTTGGTCAATTTTTCTTGATGAAAATTTGTTGAACATATTTCACTTTTTGAATCTCTCGAACTCTGACGACTAGTGTTGCATTTATTCAAAGATCTTGTTTTATTTTGACTGCTATTGTTTGTGAAGACTTTTTTTAACGGTACGTGTTCCTGATTACTTTCTTTAGAACAGCATATGGATGGGCTAGGAGCCATTTGAAGTTTTATGGAGGAGCTACTAGACTGGCTACTTTCTACAGATATTGATTCGTCTGGTGATTTAATTCGCTTTGGGGTACTATTTTTCGGAGACTGTTTTAACGGAACTTTACATGAAACATGTAATTTTCCACTGTCTACATCAATTGAAAATTCTGAATCAACTTTTTTATTTTTTGAACCATCGCCTTGTTTGAACGATTGCATATGACTAAGACTTTCAAGTTTCTTTTCAAGTTGTACTATTTGATATCGTAACATTTCTTTTGTATAATTCAAATCGGTATTTTTAGGCATAGTTGTTCTTTCAAAGATTGTCTCACTACTTTTTTCCTCAGAAACCCAGTTTCTTATTATTGAAGCAGGGTTGCCACTCGGTGAAAGACCATTGAACATAATCCATCTACAAATATCTTCAAGAAGATTTATAAATGATTTTGTCTTACTTTCTAAATAGCTAATTTGTTTCAGAAGAGAACATCGAGAGATATTTATATTTAAGAAGGTCTTCGATTTAAGTCTACATGAATTAAATTTAGAAGACATAAATTTTATTGTTTCTTCAAAGTGTGGAGTTAAAGTTCCAAATTTTAAATAAGTTGTAGGAATAGTTGTTAAAAACTCCTTCAAGACACAATTTATGTTAAGGATCTCATAGAGAATATTTTTAGAAAATTCCAAAACATTCGTATTTTTAAAACAATGAAAAAACTCATCTTTACAAGATTTCAATTTCCGAATATGTTCCATTAAGTAAAATGTCCCACATCGAAAGACCTTTTCAGACAATCTCAGAGTTTGTTCTAGATATTCCATATTAGTTTCTGTCGAAAATTTGGCATTTTCACAACTTTTTTTAAGCTCCAATAAAAGCTTTGGATCTTCAAGCCATCTTTGTGCTTCAAAAATGTATAACAATGACTTCTTTATTTCTTTTATGAGATTGGAAAATTCGTCGTAATTTATAATTTTTATCGACTCACCCTGTACTGAGATTGACATGTTTGTATTATTCCAAAATTCCCGATTCTAAAAATTATATTGTTCTGTAACATAGAACTGAAAAACGAATTTTACGTTAACCAATCAATATAACAATTTGTAGTTTTTTGTAAATACTGTTACATCGATTTTATAAATATTAAAATATGTCATAGATATTATATTTCTATTAGAATTCTTTTTTATAATTATATCTTTAAAATTTTCTGAGATCTACATAATATGTATTGAACTAACTAAAATGAAAATATGCGCCGATTCTTAAAAAGTGTGAAGCAGCATCATTTGACTCTATTTTAAATATAATATATCATATAGGTAAGAAAATAAATAAAGTTTCAAAATAATGACAATTTTTAGAGTTTCCTTGTAACTAAATAATGAAATGTTGCTTAATTATACAAGATATTACAAATTTTATTTATTATAGCTATAGTCAAAAAATTATTCACACTCATAAAGTTTGTGTAACGAAATGATATTGATGAAAATAATACAATAAATAAATTTTGTTTCACGAATATCCTAGCATAAACAATTTTGAAATAAAAAAATGAATAATAATTGATATCATTGCTTCAAAAGACTGTTTAAAAATAATATTTTTAAGGCGTAGTCCAAATATTTTTATGTTTTACAAAAATTATTTTAAAGGTAAAATTCATAGTGATAGAAAAAATCTTGCGAGATAGAAAGAGAGGGTAAAAATGTGAAAGACTAACGTTTCGAAATCTTTATTACTTATCTAAACATTCTATTTTTATACTTACTACTTGTTAGTAGTAAAAGCTTTATAAATTTACTTCATTATAATAAATCTCACCAAATATATTTTACAAGTTATTTTTTATATTGCTAATTCTTCACGATAATTCTTGAACAGATATTTGGAAATGATTTTTAAACTTTTTATAAATATATATGCATTATGCTTTATTATTAAATGTTGTTATGTTTTTATTTATATTCTTAATGTATATAATACTTTATAAAATCTAATTGTTTAGGTCATAAATATAAATTTTTCATAATTTGTAGTTATATAGTGTACATTTAGACATATATAGTTATGATGCAGGTGTACAATTCATTTTGTACACAAAAATGTTTTAAAAATTTGTAAAATATTGTAAAACTTAAGCAGACTTCAAAATTTTGAAAAAGACATTTTACTTTTGTTTGGAGAATATTTTGGTAAAATATGAAAGAAAGGAAAAAATTAATGAAAGTTTTTATTAAATTATTTAGTTTTATAAAATATTTTAAAGATAAGTATATAATTTTAATCGCTTTAGATCTCATAAATCATGTAAATTTTTAATTCGCGAAGCCTTAACAATAGACTTCGCTTATTTCTCAAAATATTATACCGATTTCTAAATATATTTCATGAAAGTTAATTTGTATATTTTTCTTGTTTAATCTATTTTTTCAATAAAAAATTCTCAAAACATGTGAAAATTAATTATAAAATATCTAAAATGGTAAATGAGATGATGCTGTATAAGTATATATTACTTGAAAATCCGCCAATTCTGGTATTTCAACAATGTCAGCTTTCTTGATCAACGTTTCTCTATATGATTGACTATCAATAGGCCTATACACCTTCGATCGATTAGTCTTGGTACAAATATTATTTACAATGCCATTTTTAGACACTGATTTCTTATAACATTTGAGTGACCCGTGTATGGTTTTGTAATACATCGTTTGTTCATCATAATTGTACACTTCTAAAGTTGGGTCTGGAATATAATTCAAATAGTCGTCGAAATCAGTCGGTTCTTCTTCTTCTCCCTCGACATCTTCCTCTTGCTTTTCTCCATCTTCTTCCTTTTCTTTGATTTTCTTTTTTATATATTTGTCAGCGTATCCTTGCAAGGATTCTGCAGCCTTGTCCAATTCGCTGTCTTGCTGGAAAAGGTTGTAGAGTTGATTCCAGTGGTTTATATTTGAAGAGTTTTTGCCACTCGGCATTATACCACTGAACATAATCCAATGCATGACATCATTCATGAGGTGGATGGCTGCTTCGAGTTTTCCCTTTAATGATCCGATCATATTTTTAAGGGTAACTTGATGGTTATTCAAGCTTTTAAATTTATTCTTTAAAGGAACGATGTCTTTGGGTCTGCACATGTAATTAGTACCGATTGATGTCGAAATGAACTTGAGAGTCTTTTCAAATTCCGGGGTCAGAACTGAAAATTTATCATAAGTTGTGTCAATTTTAGTTAAAAATTCTTTTGTGGCAGTTGTAATGCAGACAATTGCATCGATAATATCCTGATTGACTTCCTGGTCGATAGGAGTATTGGTTTTGTAACAGTCATAAAATTGATGTTTGTATGATTTTAGCTTTCTTATATGTTCCATAAAATAAAAGGATCCATTTCGAAATAATTTCCAACACAAATCGAGGATCTTTTCAAGATTTCGGATCATATGATCAGTAGAAAATTTGGGAACCTCGCAACATTTTTCAAGTTTGCGTATAAGGTCGGACTTCTCCAATATATCTTGCGCATGAAGAATCTCAATCAAGGCTTTAGTAATTTCCTTTACGACATTGAAAACGTCGTTTCCACTTGTTTGTTTCCCCAAATTCATATTTTCTTCAAGGTTATAATTTTAAATATGTTAGATGAAAGGGCCAAAGAATTAAATTAAGTTTCAGAAAAATGTCTGTCATTAATATGTTCTATCTCATAAGTTTTAATTTACAAATCAAAAAACAGGGAATAATCAATAAAAAATCATTTGTGGAAAAGTTGGATTATAAATATAAAAATTTATAGTTTTCCTATCTAGATAATTAATAAGGAAAGCTATCGATTTTATTCCTTATATGCAGGGATGGCCGATTACAAATATGATTTACGATTTAAGTTATTTTCATCTACTGTATTCTTAATTTCTATGATTTTTTATGAATTTGTAAATATATGTATATCAATTGATTTAGGAGCATTTATCATAGATATAAATTTATTAAAAAAAATCAATGTAAATAATGTTTTTTAATATTTTGTAATGTCGATGGTTACTTCTGGTCATCCCTGTATATCTATTTATAATTTGATTTCACTGATATACTATTATTAAGAATCATTATCATTATAATATCTACCTTATCAACTTTTTCGGAAATTTGACTAAAATTAATATTTTGGACAGCATTTTTCATTTTCATTTCAAAAAATTTAACCTATTCCCTTGTAACTATTTGGACACAAAATCTTTTTTTATTATAAAAGAAACACAACTTGAAACTTTTCAGGACCGTATAAAATAATAAAAATGAAACTCACAACAAACCAAATTTATATAGAATCTAATTTGATATTATATATTTTTATAGTTTATGAATGTAGTCCGATATCTGTAGTTAGTATTTATTTTATTTATTCTTGATTACTTTCTTGATTTATTTATTTATGATTACTAAATTAATTTAGGATAATATAAATATTTGTGTTTATCATTTCAATATAATAGATCAAAAGTCGTAATATTTTTTCAAAATCACTAAGACCAAAACTAGTCGCAAGTGCATTGCGTATATTTCTAAACATTTATATTTTAATCTCGTCTCAAATAATATACACTGCTACCTATGGAATCAATGGCTTCTTTAACTCCTTCGTCAAGATTATAATTTGATGGTCGATTAAAAATGAACCAGAAATTGTCCTTTTCTGATTTTTGAAAAAGAGTATCGATAACACAGCAAAGTTCTTAATAAATATAACATAAGTGGTATGTAAGGTTGACCTCCAACTCCAACAAAAGATCCTTTGTTCGAATAAAGACCTCCCCTCACCTTTACTAGTTAAATTTCAAGCCAATGAAAAATTTGATGTTGCACCTAACCATAGTGAATTTTCATCCAATCAGATTGAAGTAACTAAAATTTAGGCTATTTAAGAATTGATTTCATTCTCCTTTCTTCTCAGCCGGTCTATTCTTCCTGATTACTGCAATGGCTTCATTTACTTCAAATTGTATTATCGAGGCAACTTTTAGCCAATATTGCCACTCATCGAGATGGGTTCTGACAACAAATCTGGACAATAACACTTAACCTTTTGAAGATGTCTCTCTACTGTCGAGACTTTGCAAGTTTGACGGGTCTTCTCTCTCTTCCACTGGGTCTGCTGACTTTATAAACTCTCGGAAGACGTCAGAAGCTCCTTCCCCTTTCCAGTTGAAGAGACAGAAGAAAGTTCGTGGACTTTCCAAACTTATTCTTCCCGCACCGCCGTCCATCGAAAACGATTCCACTCAACGGTTTTAAGCAAAATATTTACACTATAAAGAATGTATATTCACTGGTTATTGGAGCAGTAATACCATATTTAGCCTAAATATTCTGATTATAATAAATGTTGTACAATCTTATAATTATATGTGCTATTTGTATAACCATTTAAATAACAAATAAACGCTGCTATTATATTATTTTCATATTTTTATATATTTCCTAATTATTTACGGGATATTTAGAATAAGAAAAATTGTATGTCCATAAAGAATAGTATATTTTAATAAAGATATAGTCAATATACAAATTTCTCACTAAGGAATACTCCTATAGTGTTTAAGCGGAGCGATAGTCTATAATCATCCAACACAATCGTTTCGGATACTTGAAAAATTTATAAGAAAATAATTACTAAAATATAAAAATAGTCAAGAAGGGATTCGAACCCATGACCTACGAATTATTAGTTCCACACTCTAACCACTGAGCTACTCGACCGATTCCGTGGCATTTCATAAGAGCGGACTTTAAATGGAGCGAACATTAAACTGAGTAAAAGAAAAAAGGATCACTTAAATTTGTCAATATTTGATCTGAGCGAACATTAAATTGAGCGACCTTTGAATTGAGCGAACTTTGAATTGAGCGAAATTTGAATTGAGCGAACTTTAAATTGAGCGAAATAATAACCAATGGATAACATTTCATTTCTGACACTCTAGATGTTTTTTCCGTCACCTTTTATTTTTTTATACTTAGACTCCTTATTTGTCTGCATTTGTCATCAATTGTAACGGTTAGCTTTAGTTACATATAATTTGTCCAATATTCATAAACGTAGTTATACTACTAATGAGTAGTAAATTACTTTTACGTTTTAATTATTACAGTTACTGTTTTATTATAAGCAACTAAAATTTTGCGATGTTATGCAGATCGGATATATATATTTGTCTAATTGCAATTCTTTATTGATTTTATTAATTTTAAAATCAGCTAACAAGGTTTGCCTTTATGTTGGACAAACCAGTAGATCAAGTTGTCCAATAAAGGATTCAAGGTTCATGCAATTATGCATTTTTTATGTTTAAGATATATTTATTATTAATGAAATAATTAAATAAAGCTACCATAGAAACAGATAAATGTTCATTTATAAATTAAAAGATTTCATATTTAATAATTAAGCGAAAATCTTGGAACATTTTTGTAGAATCTTTAGAATCTTGTAGAATCTTTAATGAACTTCTTGATTATTCGCTATTCCAACAACGAATTTGTAAACTGTTGTTTAAATGTTATATATAATACTCATTTTAATTTATTATTGTCAATTTTTTTTAATTATTTGTAATTTTATTTTTATCCGCAAAAAGGATGTAATGTAGTATATATTTATATTATCATTCATTGTTGGAATATACAGTTTGCGAACCGTAGAAATTCGCCAATGGCACTCTGTAAACTCTAAAAAGGAGTGAAGGAGTTTTTACTCTTTCGGGAGAGATGTTAGATATACTCTTTCAAAATATTTAAAAGAGTATAATTTAAACATCGCTCAATTCAAAGTTCGCTCAATTTAAGCTTCGCTCATTTTTTTCGCTCAATTCAATGTTCGCTTAGTTTAATGTTCGCTCAATTTAAACTTCTGATAAATTGATTTCGCTCAATTCAACTTTCGCTCAATTTAATGTTCGCTCAGTTCAGAGATTTTAGCTTTCGCTTAATTTAATGTTCGCTCAGTTTAATATTCGTCCAATGTAGGTTCCTCTAAAGAGTTTATATCAGCATAGCCAAAGGAAGTGCATATCAGCTCAACGAGTGCTCTCTCACGCAAAAATTCGGGTATCACAATCATTTTATTAGTTTGGAATAGATGCGCTTCTATTGGGAATATCCAACAGTTGAGGATATTCGATAGAACAAAGAAAGATCATGAAACTGTGTGTAATTTTTCCATCGAGAGTTTTTTTTAATTTTTGCATGCTCGAGAGTTTTTTTGTAAAGTCCGCCCTCGCAATAAAGTCATCGTGTGAGAGTATCAATCGCCTTCTCCATTTCACAACCCAAGAATGGGAATTTGGTCCAGGTCTTTGCGATAACATAGAAGTCGGCCATCGTTTTAATAATAATGTCTTTAAGTAGAATAGTATCAATATTCCGATCGGCAAACTTAATTAAATTATGTCCGAAATAAAAACTGGCAAATAGACAAAATGGTGAAATCTTGTTTTGCCCATAATTATACTAATAGAGCTATCTATAATATATATACACCATTGAATAAAATTATACATAGATTTTCAACTCTTATTGGTTTTGTATGAAGTTTAATACTACTCTTCGTCTACCCATAAGCTTTTTCAAAATAATGATTTAAGAATTATTGAAGAGAAACAGTTTTTGATACAAATGTAATTAATTATACTTTACAAACAATTTTCGTATCTTAAAATTGCCTGAATATAGAAAGTTGTTCTTAAAAATCAATTTAATTAAAATATATAATACTACTCTTCGTCTACCCATTTATGCAAACTTCATAGAAATACAACGATTTTCCATCGACAAAAATTTACAATGCAATGCATATGAAATCAATAAGAGTTATACCTATTGGTATAATTACTCTATGACATATACTAGTTATATCTACGATTTATTAAAAAAACAAATCAATATTATATTATAAAGTTAAAAAATATATTTTAATTTGATTCAATAATAATATTAAAATGTGTGGTTAGTCATTTCAGTTAATCAATATGGAATATAGATCACGATATATTTACTAAATATCGTATTAAACAATTACTGCATTTTCTGTTTTAATATAATTTCCGCTATCTCTATTAACAAAGAAATGTTTAATGATCAATCCAATTTGCAAAATATATTGCAATCGTCACAAACTAATTGTTCCTTTAATCTTAATTTTGACCAGAAAAAAAATGGGGACAAAAGTGTTTGGAAATATTTATTAAAAAATGGTTATACAATAGATGAAGAAGCAGACATCGAATTCAACTGGAAAAGATTCCAGTCGCTAAAAAATAGAACAGACATAGAATTAATATTTCCAAATAAAGACTCCATTAAAGTTACCGTGCAAGGGAATCTGACAGTTGAGGAATTAAGGACGAGGATTCATTCAAGATTAAAGTTTATGTATTTTGGTTGTATTTCTTTGATCCTTATAGACAGAGCAAAATGTGCAAACAAAGCCATAATACTTAGACCAAATATTACATTTGCAGATTTAAAACTTAAGCCCAATACAAAACTATTGGTTAAATATAATCCTCCATCACCTGAACTAATACAAAAGTATAAACAGTATGAATATAATTTGTTGACTAAAAATCAAAAAAAAAAAGCAAATTATTCTATGGAAGTAAACAGAATTCCAATGTTTGGAAGTAGGCCTCCGGATGATCCATTTTTGATTAAAGACAAACCCCTTATTGATTTCAAAAAGTTAAAGAAAAAACTGGAAGTCGTTTCAAAAACTGGTTTAACGCCAATGGTTAAATCAAATAAAAAGTGGATTAATAATAAACAAAATACAAAGGGGATTCCTATGATTAGTGCAAAAAATAAAATATTTTCTTCCTCGTCTACTAAAATATGTAAATTTGTGAAAAGAACTGGAAATACTGTAAAGAATGCAAATATTTCAAAAGATGTAGAAGACTCACAATCACTAGAAAAGAATAAGTTATTGACTGTTTCTGAAGACGAATCAAAAATATCCAGTAAAAATTCCGACAATTCTGAAAATGAGAAAAAATCTAAATCATCATCAATTCAAAGTCCAGCCAATTTGGAAAAGTCAAAATCACCACAAAAGTCAACAATATCTCCTGGAAAAACTTCACCAAGTCAAAGTCCTGACAATTCAGAAAAGTCATCTAAAAAGACCAAATTATCCGTTGACGAAAATTCTGGACAATTATCCACAAAAACTGATATTTCCAAAAATTTTGAAATATCTAAGTCACAACGAAATTCAAAATTATTTCCTGTAAAAATTTCACCAATTCAAAGTCCAGAAAAATCGGAAAAATCTATATCATCACAAAAGTCAAAATTTTCTCTTGAAAAAATTTCACCAATTCAAAGTCCAGAAAAATCGGAAACATCAAAATCACCACAAAAGTCAAAATTATCTCTGGAAAAAATTTCGCCAATTCAAATTTCAGAAAAATCGGAAAAATCAAAATCACCACAAAAGTCAAAATTATCTCTTGAAAAAATTTCACCAATTCAAATTTCAGAAAAATCGGAAAAATCAAAATCACCACAAAAGTCAAAATTATCTCTTGAAAAAATTTCACCAATTCAAATTTCAGAAAAATCGGAAAAATCAAAATCAGCACAAAAGTCAAAATTATCTCTTGAAAAAATTTCACCAATTCAAAATCCAGACAATTCAGAAATTTCAAAATCACCCCAAAATTCAATTTCTCTTTTAAATATTTCACCATTAGGTTTAACAGACAATTCGGAGCAATCTAAGTCACCACAGAAAAAGAAATTATCTCTTTTAAATCTTTCACCATTAGGTTTAACAGATAATTCCGAACAATCTAAGTCACCACAGAAAAAGAAATTATCTCTTGAAAAAGTTTCACCAATTCCTTCTCCAGAAAATTTAGAAAAATCAAAACCGTTAAAACCGTCAAAATTTTCTGCTGTTGAATTATGTGCAAAATTATCCAGTAAACACGACAAAATTTCCAAAATTTTTGAAAAATACAAACCACGAAATTCAAACTTACTGACGGAAAAATCGGTCCTTGCTGAAGATGCTAAAAATTCTGAAAAAATTGAAAAATCGAATTCACCAAAAAAGTCTACATTTCTTGTTGATGGAGATTATGCACACAGTCAAAATTCAGATATTCACAATATTGTTAAAATGTCTAAGTCACCACAAAATTATAATTTATCTGATAAACAACCACCCCATAAAAATGTTGAAATTGAAAAACCTTTTGAACATTCTACATCAGAAAGAGTAGCGAGATTCTCTGTTGGAAAAGGTGCGGACAATGCTAAAATTCATGATAAATCAAAGTCGCCTAAAAAGTCAACTGGTACTGATAATTCATTGTTATCAACAAGATCAAAACTGTCCGTTGGAAATTTTTCACTATTAACTAATGCAGCAGAATTTGCCGAAACTGATAAATCTAATTCACCGAAAATTTCTAAATTAAAAGATAAAGATTTAGATATTCCTAAGCCTGTAACATCACCAATTAACGATGATTATGAAATAGCAGATAAACCAAAAAAGGAAGAAAAATTTACAAATTTTATGATGATGAATAAAAGCCCAACTGTTCAAACAAAATTAGAGGCAGCCAAAGATGCTAAAGAGGCTGTAGCAAACGAGGAAGCTGATAAAAATAGAATGTTTGGTGCGCAAGGAAAACTTAATGCTACAAAGGAAGTGGGGACTACAATCCAGGGGGGAATTACAGAAGAAGACGAATCAGAAGATCAAGCAACAATGAAAAATGAAGCAACAGTTCATGTATTTGACGAATAGTTAATAGGAAGAAAGAGATTCCCAAGCTAATGTGGTCTCATCCACATTTTCCAGAAGTAAATCGGCTAAATAAAAATGAATTCGTCGTCTATCCAAATTAATTCAACTGGTTTCAATTATTAAATTTGTTTTAATTATGATAAAAATGTGAATTAGTTTTGATAATTAAATTTATATATTATTTATTTATTTGTTGTTAATTTTTATTTATGAGTTTGGTACCTATGTACTATATATTATTAATATATTAATCTTAAAAAATAAGGATTAGAAAATAGTTGTTTTGATAAAAATTTATATTTTAAAACAGGGACTACTATGATACTTAATATATAGAATTGTTTAAAGTATTCCTTGTTTTAAAATAAAGATGTAAAGTTCAATATATACCTAAAATTACACAATCCACTCTGATAAATCATCGAAAATGTCATGCATCAAATTATGCCTAAAAGCAACATTATTTTTTTTGTTCTAAATATTAGAAAAGCTTGGTGTACATAGCATTGGTACTAATGAAAAATATCATAATTTTATTAATAATGTGACATCAAATACCACTTAAAAATTGAACAATATTTTCAATTGTGTTCAATTTTATTCGAAGTTCATTTTTCGGCCAATGTTTAAATTATTGAATATGAAAGCTGGTATAACTTTCCTTCTTGTGGTTTAAAGTTTAAGGATATGGGTTTCGTTTTGTTTTCGTTTAGGTTAATTTTTAGAAAAAAGATATATTGAGTATTCAAAACGCGGTTGTAAGCTTTTTCAGTGTTAATGTGGTATTTTCAGTGGTATTTTGGCTCCTATTTATAAAAATGTATAGGTAGGTACTTAATTTAATTTGTGTTGAGTACCTATCTGGTATCTGGGGAGTTGTTTCTAAATTCATGTGCGATTCTTGGTCTTAATAATTAATGTAATGCACCTTTCAATGTCTGATGTCAAAGAACTTAAATCGGGTGAACTTGCGGACCATTTTAAGCATCCTCTTCTCCCCCTCCCTCTGTTTGCAAAACTAATATTCTGAAATTTGGAACAACTACACTAGAGTGTGGTGACGATTCGTCCTAAACCATAACCGTCTTTTTCTATACGGATGTATAGTTTTGATATTTACTTGAGCAGATATGTACGTGTCTTATTGATTACAATGAGTTATTAGCAAGAACCCCTATTAATTTGTCTTTACAGATTTCTTCAGTATGTGATTTTGATAGGCTTGGATTGAACACTTTTAGTTTTACAAAATCTTTCAAAAAGTTTAGATATAAAGCTACTAAAAATACACAATAAAATACAAAATGTATAAGAGAAGCAAAATAAAAACACTATGTATGAACTTTCTAAAAACCTACTTATAAAATATATTGTTATTTGGTTAATGTATTGTAGCACTAGTTTTATTGCAATACTTGTTGTATTGTAGCACTTGTTGTATTGTAGCACTTGTTGTATTGTTGCACTAGTTTTATTGCAATACTTGTTGTATTGTAGCACTTGTTGTATTGTAGCACTTGTTGTATTGTAATACTTGTTGTATTGTAATACTTGTTGTA
>JAUZNC010052457.1:2718-15009 GCA_034780395.1 Vannuccia rotundouncinata | reverse complement strand
TTTCATTTCAGAATATTTTTTCTGTATTATCGTATTGTTTTAATTTTTCGTATTTAGGTATATGTATATATTTTAAGGTTAGGTATATTTTATATGTTGTAGCTATACAACAAATTCCCTATTAATTATATCATTTGCAGAACCATAAACTTAAAATATACTGATTATATATACAATTTCAATTCTTACTCATGATTCAAAATATTGTTTAATTCATGTATTTATACTATACCATTAATATAAGACGTGTAATAAATTCAGTAAGGGTAATATAGAGTATTCAAGAAAACACATAAAACAGAAATAAACCCACCATTGGGAAATTGGAAAACCGGGAAAAGTTGTTATCAAAAACCTGAACATAGCAGAAAAGTTGAAGGCTGATAGTTGATGTTATAATCAATAAACACATTGTGAAGAGGATGAGTGTTCCAAGTTTCTTTCCTGGCCCGAAGATCTGCATTAGCATGAATTAAATCTTTTAATAAAGTAATATTGTATAATTTTTCGTTCTATATTTATCAAATATTGCAAATATACTTGTTGGAAGTTAACCACAAATAAGCTAAACACTGATACGAAATTGTGTTAATGTATAAAATGATCGCTTTTGTCCCAGATGAAACTACTGACACCGTATTCTAAGGACCATACCTGCCCGCATACTGCAATTCATACAATTTAGAAAAGCGACCCTCTGAAATAATTATCTTATAAATGAATGTGTTAATTATACAATCTAAAATCGATACATAATAGTCAGTCTAATTGAATAAACACAGATATCTATAGTCACTATTTGTAAGGTTTGTGAAATATAAACACAATAACGTCATCCACCAACCTTAAAACAGAAATCTTCAAGCATTGGGGAGGCCTTAATCAACCGAATAATACGGAGAACCTGCAACAAAAGTTGTATTAAATAATACGCATCCATAGTGAATAGAATAGCAATATTGATTAAACTAAGTAGTTATAGAACAACAGCTATTAAACTTTACTAAAGAAGGATATTATATTAGTAGTATGGCAGGGTTATCTCCAATACTCGTTGCTAAACAGAAGTTTGATCAGCATCTAAAAATCGGTTAGGGAGCCGACCAATCAGAATCAAGTATTGCTGATGACTCATGATTGGTTTAAATAACGTTCGCATACTACTTATATTCAAGGTTATAAGTTGGTTCGAGAATTACAATCATTCTTCTTACCTGGAAGTAAGTAAACTGGGTTCGATAACAACTGGGAATGCAATGTAAAGTAGTCCCGAGACAGAGGAAGAATTCGAACTTGTGCAGTGATCGTTGCGAATAGCTTGTCCAACCTAAACACCACACTTTGAATACTGCTTCCAAGTTGAAGAGAACCGTGAACACGATCTGGAACAGATGGGAGAGGAGTGAGAGAGAGAAGCCCGAGGAAAGTAGCTTCTGTGTAAGAAAGAATACCTCTGTGTAATAGAAACCATCAAACTTGTGATCGTCACTGCCCGCGTCTTTGTCGTGGTTGAAGTGTAGACCGGCAGCCGTGATGGCGTTGGCGAGAACCAACAGCATGAGGATGACGTTGAAGGCGGTCGACTTGAGGACTGTCTGTGTCAGGAAAGAGAGCGAGGAATACATAATTGGTGGTCTTCATCAAAGTTCCAATCGTCCCCTTGTTAAACCAGACACAACAACTATATTATAAGTTGTCATTTGAATTATGATTTGAATTTGTTTGGCTATAATTAAGGTGAAATTATGGTTCAATACAATTGAAAACGAATATTTTGGATATCCACGGACAGCTCTATTTAGTATCAAGTCTAACCGCAAAGAGAAATAAAACTTACATCCTGGAAAAACTTTGGGGCCAATCCGTGGGGTTTGCTTTCGTTGACTGGAACAAGCTTCCAAGTTTGACCATCCGACTGAAATATCTGTAAAAATTATAATTTTGTTATAAATAAAGGATTATAATAAATGAAAAGTTACAAATATAAAATATAAAAAAATGTTATTTGTTTATTCCATAGATATACTATCTTTGTTTAAGTTTAACTAGATTGGTAATCTAGCGGATTGTTGTCACTTAGTATCGGTTTCGGTCGATCCTGGCAAAATTCAATATTATTAGTAATTACTGTAGTAATATTAAATTCATTAAGTGTTTATATGTATCAATTAAATGTATATATATTCTGTTAAAGTTATTTTCAAATTATTTAACCAATCACAACTCTGGATTTGCCATACACGCGATGCAACATACTTTAGTATAGAAATATTTTAGATGTCCAATCTAGTTCTATATATAATGTACAATATCTATGGTTTATTCATATCCTTTTTCAGTAAAAAATTCAGGTTTCAAACAATTTTGTGGATATTGTAATAATATCAAAATCTTCACAATAAAAAGACTAATAGACAGATGGATCATTAATATCCTAACTGATTCCACATGAATCTATGGGGGGGGGGGGTTGTACTTTGGAGGAGTCAGCATCTGCAGCACTTCTAGGTGACCACATCTGCTGGAATTGGACACGGATCTCGGCGAAGGTTTCGATCAATACGGCAATGAAGACGTTCTAGAGGGAGGGCAGAGGGAGAAGAGAAGATGTGATAAGAGTTAAAGGACGGGTGGTATAAAAATGATGTGGAGATAAGGGAAGGAAGGAAGGACTTCACAGCGTGATGAAATTAGTTATTAATCATTTAACATTCCATGCTTACTACCTTATATAATGTTCGTGTTTACTAGTTTAGTATTCAATAATCAGAAGTAGGATAACAACCCGACCGTAAAATCCAGATAAAAACAATTCATTTCGCTTTGAAAGCATGTTTGTTAATGTTTAATGTTAAGATTTTCCGGGAATATAATGTTCTGGGAGGGTCATCATAAAGTTTCTTATGTGAAAAATTAACTATTTCAAAATGAATGCCATTATAAACTTTAGTGAGAACTTAATTGAAAATGTTAAATTAACGTTTCATACAATATCATTTTCAGCACAAAAGAACCATATTTTGAAATTTAAAGTTAGATATTCAACAATAAAAATCGATATTTTTAAATTTATCGATCGATATTAAATATATTAATACAGTTGAAGAATCGATAGTTATGCTAAAGTGCCAGTGCATAAAATAATAATATTATGTAGAAACTCCTAAATTCAAACTATTGAACAAAGTTAAGTCCGTTCGTTCATGACATGCTGTAAACTAATTATACGGTTGCACTTTCATTTTACGGTTATGCAGATATTTCCAATGATCAACCAGCATTGACGATTTACAAAATTGGAGGTTACACATGGAAAATCGGCTGGACTATGACTGGTTATTAGACACGTTGTAAATTAACAGGAAGTTCTGTCAGCGTAAAACCGATTTTAACCCTATAATAAAAGTCTTGTAATGTTATCCGTGGTTTGACTACTATAGTTATATAAATTGAATGTAAATTCAGTGCACAAATTGCGGTGAAACGACCTCAATAACAATCATTTATGAACATGTTCATTGATTGTGTTATATTGATATATCCAACTAGGAGGTAGCTAAAAGGAGTGATCGTGAATGGCAAAAAAGTAGATATCTATAATGAAGAATGATGTGGAACATATTATATGTTTGACATAGTGAATAAAAGAGGTGTAGGCCAATAACACATGAACTTACAGATTTAACGAAAAACATTCTCCAATTATAAAATATTAATAAAGTAATGAAACCATCGATAATATAAAGAAACCAGATACAATAAGTCTAAAGAATTGACAATTTACTGAATAAAACCATTAATTGATTCTCCTACAAGGCACCATTAATCAATCATAACATATTACCTTGACGAGCCAAGCAAGGAAGAATATCATGGATATAAAGTAGACGACTCCCTTCCACGAGGGCAAACAGTCCATGGCCCGGTACATGATGAACACCCAGCCCTCCTGGGAGGAGGCCTGATACACCGTGAAGAAGCTGATGACTGTGGGGTAGAGGAGGGAGGTCATTTATTGGAGGACGAATTCTCACAACTGAGAAACATTTTGGAGGTTTGACTCACAGAAGGATTCAAATCCGGCATAGCTGGTGGCATCCTGGCCCCTGGTTTTCAGGATAATACACTTCATGTTGTCAGGGCAGCTGTAGTCTGAATCCCCGAGTGGGTTGCAGTAGGAGTCTGGGATAGCGAGGTCGTTGATGGTGACATTTCTGAGAGAAATGAGATTGAGGACGTGTGCTTAAAGGGTTGTACTAGCAACGGTTACGACTGACTGTGATTTTGAAACAATAATTATCAAAACTTATTCATGCTAAGTAAATATTATCGGCAAAAATTGTACTTATTCATTGAACAACCCGAAATACAAACTATAAAATAATTTTGTTAACTGTCGCCCCACTAAATCTCGCTGAAAGGATAAAACTATTTTCGTAGCCGACAGAGTAGGCTGGATATTATCTATCCGTTCAATTCACCTGCTATCTTTTTGCGTCAGACTCAAGCGTCGCATATCCAAACAATTTAAAATAGTAGATCGGACGAGAGGCGAAGAAAGAGATATAATCAGACGATAATGCAGGAAGGCATTGGCAATTTTCTTCAGCACCCCCTTCGAAATTAATTCGGAAGAGTTCGATAGGAATTGACTGGGGGTTACATTAATCGATGGAATCCACCCATTTTGACGGCTGTGTCCTGATATTTTCGTGAACTATATCAGGATTGATGGCTTTTTGTTTAGCCTTGTGGATAGTACTAATACTGTATTGCTGTCATTACAACGAATTAACTAATAGAATTGATTCCTTCGATATTTTGGGGGCAATAAAAGAATAATCCCACGAAAATTATTTGATCAAGGCATGCATCCTTACGAGTCGTTGGCCGTTTTCAGGACACAGTGATAGTTGAGCTCCTCGCCGAAGAACTGCACCCCCAAAATGCCGTACAAAGACATGAAGAAGAGGAGGAACACGGTGACATTGTAGACCTGGGTGGTGGAGCGGCTGAAAGAGAATGAGACAACGATGGAATATTAGGGAACCATGCAAGAATTGAGAATAACTCAAATGATAACCCATCGATGGTAATGATAGGTGGCATTATTAAAACAGTTCATATCGATGCTGTATTTTAAATAATCACAATTGAAGTATCTGGTTTAATTATCGATTTTTATTGATTTAATAAAATATCAAATATTCAAGTTGGATAAATCAGATTACCATATAATACAGTGGAATTAAATTCATAAAATTTCGGTTAATAAAATCAAAATACGAAGAACGGACTTGATCCTACAGGCTAATTATCGCACTAATTAAAATCAGTGCTTCGACTGTAAAAATCAAAACGAAAATTTTCACAATGTTGAGTAAAAGATAAAGTTATAACAGTTTGTGATTATTTCAGCTGTGTAATAAGTTGAGTAATCACAGCCACTTTTACAAGTTGTCGCAATAGAGACAACCTGTTTCAACTCACTGAAAGATGGCATTGACCCTGGCTTGGGGTAGTTGTAGTTTGAGAACCGTCCTGAAAACCCGGACAAGAATCAGCGGTCGTGGACACCGCAAAATCGAGAGATAGCCGTACTTCGACCAGAACTCCACCATGGGAACGCATTCGGCGACCTTGAGCAGCTGTTCGCATGACGTTATCATAACTGAGAGCTCAACACAGGAGAGGATAACTGACAACCAAAGGAAGAGCACCATGAGGGAGTCGAACACTCCCCACACTCGCCGGAAATAAGCCTTAGGTCGTTTGGTTTCGAGAGGTGTAACGCTCTGGCATTGGTGAAGGGGGTAGCAACAAGGTAAATCACTAATCGATGGATGTAATGTTTCCCACCCGTATCACAATGAAAAGAGTCTATTAGTTATGATATTCAAAATTGTAATAAATATAAATTTTATTAATAAAATGTAATGCTCAAAATCTATAATTCCGCGTATAAAAGCTGGTGAAAAGTTTAAAGAACAAAAATATAAATTACTAACCAACATTTCAAATTAACAAAGATTAATAATTTTATTCCCAATTTAATATTAGCACAAAACTATATTACAATTTAGTAAATAGAGAGTACATTTTTCTATAAAATGTTTATTTCAGTTTTTGTAAGCGCGTACCCTAATTTCGTCAAACTATCATGTGCATAAATAAAACTGTAATAAAAATAGTCTTTTTTATGCCTCCCTAAACATCTCAGCGATATATTTTATACCTGCCTATTTTAAAGTATCTTTTCAACTTCCTATAATATGATTTTTTAACTCGATGTAACATTTTTAATATGGGTTTAAATTATACAGAGAATTAACTAAGTAAGCAAGTATATTATACCTACCGCATTGGTACGGTCTGTTATATACCTACCTAGAAGCGATATAAAGATGTATTATAAACAAGTTATTTTAAATTACTTTTGTTAAATATGTAACTAGGTATATATTTATGCGGCTGCTAATGTAAATAGATTAGTAACTGTTTTCCTATTCATACAATTTCTCTTTTTTTCATAGATAACTTGAAAACAATTCGCACCCAAATAATTTGTGAAAATAATAAAATTCAATAAGTTTCTTTTCGTCTACGGGCCAGTAAAATTCGGTAAAATACCTGAGTAGAATGTAATCATTTACAGAATATGTTCTTAGATTTCACAAACAGATGTTAGTCAATATAATATTAAATAGATATATTAGACATAATAAAAAATAAATACTAATAATGCATCAGGGGGTTAAAAGGAAAATAGGACCAAATTAGGTAAAATAAACAAGACATAATTTAAGAATTTATATCTAGAAAATAATAAAAATGAAAATATTAGCAAGGAATTGAGTAAACCAGACGAGATAGAAGTCATATACCACAAAGGAATTGGCACTGATAAGTTTAGTTCATGTATGGGGACAAAGCGCAAACGTCAATCGAAATAAGTTGAATTATTTTTAATCAAGTCGAAAAATCAATATTCGAGAATTGAAGAAGATCTAATAATGTAAAACATGAATACAAATGTTTCACACTTCAGCAATCAAACTGCAGTTTTACAACAGAAAATAGGCAGCCAAGCAACGCAAACATGTAAATAATTTCAAAATGTAAGCATAGCCTTAATCTTGTATATTTTTTAGAATATAACAAATTGCACATCTGAATTTTGACAACTTTTTAAATAGATGCAATATTTCAAACTATAATCAAAAATAAAGGAACTTATTTATTATTGTAATTATTAATCTCTAGATAGTTCAGTATTACAGATTATTAAAATGAACCAAATCTAATAAGGGCAGACGGATATATAATTATTAGCACAGCACAATAACCTCCCATACAACTGTAGGATGAAATTTAGATATTAATGGTAAATGATACCACCGAGTATTAATTGTACTGTAAGGGTACATTTAAAAGAACCAAGCAACAGAAATGAAATAAATGTATAAATATATTAAATATAGCAGACCAGACACCGCTTGAACAAAATAAAAGGCGACATATTTCTTCAATATTTAGGACACACGAATAACAAGAGAAAGCAAAGGGGTCTAAAGCTCTTACCTTTCCTGGGATTTGATTTTTGAGCTGGTTAGGGTTCTGGTGGATTTAAAGGTAGGTAAGATATACGTGCATTATGTTAGGTAAAACATTGACATGAGGTATGCTCTGAAAACTGCAATGATTATAAAAGTAGAGAATTATATAAAATGTATTCTAATTTTAGGGTACTAAGAATCTATAATAAGCAGTGACTAAGCAAAGAATAATGGATTTTCCTGTAAATTACAACACTTCGTTGATTTTATAGAGTTCATTCGAAATATAATTTTCACGTGTTGACTACATTTTAATAATAAATCGTTTCTGATATAAAAATGGAATATTTACAGACTGCACAGCATAATAGAAGTCGTGTACTCAATACAAGACACAAATTGTTGATAAAAACTGGAACAGAGTCCAGTTATATTAACAGATATATTTAGACAACTGTTCCAAATTTAAAAAAAATAATTTTACAGTTCATACATTTTGAATAAACACACCCTATTCAGAATAATCCTACAGGAAGGAGAGGTAAAGTGCTCACCGGAGTAAGGATACCCTTGATTCGCATTTTAGAGAACATCTCCGCCGTGAAGAAGATGGAGACGAGGATGTCCACAACAAAGGTCACATAAAAGAGAGAGGATATTAACTTGAAGGTCTGCGGAGTGTTCGCGCTCACAGAGGCCAGACTCAACATGGACGCGGCACGCGTGATCCACCTAGACTCACAGGGATAAGCAACCAAGCTCCTTCGTTACTCTCTTCATTTTGACAACAGGATCCCATTTACCAATCAATAAATCAGCATAAAATTATTATTATTGGGCCCACTGTTAAACAAATTTTCATTAACAAAAGGCAACAAAGTATCAATAAAATTTCTGTTTTGAATATATTTTACAGGTTGAGGAGATTTACAAAATAACAAACTAAGAATAAAATACTAGAATAAGATATCAATATGGGCAACATGTATTTATTTTTTGGAACGCCGCTAGAAAGCTGGGATTATCGCCCAGAAATATTATGGATATCATTATTGTGATCACAATTTTCCTGTATTTTCGGACAGACGTTATAATTTCTAAGTAAAAATTTAATTTTGATTGCAATCTGTATTGATAAATATGTGTTCATTATATAAACCACAAATCTAATTTGTATTACAAATAATAAACGAAAGTGAATTTTATTGACGCTTGCATGTTGATAGTTTTTTATTCTAGGATTCAAAGTAACTAGTGTTTTTAGATCTGTATAGTAATAGTAGACTTTATTCCTAGGGAGTTAATTGTAGATATTACCATGACAAATTATATCGAATATGAATAAAACTTTGTATAAAATTCATCATTACAATTACGAACTAATAATATCAGAGATGATAATTGCTAGCACAAAAATCGAGGAAGTTACAACTTGAACGGGGCTCATGATCTGAATTTATATTAACTATAATAGATATAAATGAATTAATGTGGTATCATACAAGACATTTAATATAAGACAAATACAACATTTAATATGTAATCCAATAAATATTCTCGAAAGATTCTCATCCCCAAAATAAAACTAAATGTGAATCTTTAAATATTATCTGTACTGATGAAATTTGACTGTCCAACATTAGGAAGGAAAATTAAATCACGTCCAGAAGAGATAACTCCTTTTCCGATTTATTTATTTACTGAAATATTCTGTGTACTAATGCAAATGAACTGAAAGTTTCCCAGTCAGCGCACTTTATTTCAACGGTTCGGTAGTTTTTAATCATTTCATGAAAGTTCTTATAATAGTGAAAATGACGGATTAATAATTTTTCAATAAAGTTCCATAAAGTTAACCTGCAGTTTAAAACATAATTGAAATTAACGATTAGCTCAGTACTGTTTCAGTCTGAATTCCGCAGGTAAGTAATTTATAACAATACCATCTCTAATGCTATAAATTATACAAATAACAAAACAAGCAAAAACAAATGGAAGATAATGAATGAACACTTTTCAAATATATATATTTTTAACTGAAAAAGCCTAGTAAACATGCAACAAGTGAATGAGGAACAACAAAAGCAAACAGGAATACCTTCATGCTTGGGATCAAATAAAAATAAGTTAGTTACTATAAAAGGAAACAACAAAATGTAACATGCCAAGCAAAACATAGAAGTCGAATTTACTAATTGTAAAAGATCAACGTGAAACCAAAAAGATGAAGGAAACAAAACCAGATGAGGTCACACAAATATTGTTTTCATATAGGATATTGTAAATTAGTTATAAGAAATTTGATTATATAAAAAAACTTTATAGAATAGTTTACACTAATATGTGAATGACCCAAAGAAACTAGAAAGTAAAGTATAATATTGTTTTGAAGAGTACATTAATATACATTAAGCAATTAAATAACCATTACCATTAAATCAGAAACCATTGAAAAAAACATGAAATGCACAAACAATATTACAACAAAAATAAAGTAGTTAGAGCGAATTGACGTTCTATGCTTGGAATAAAAAAGCAATTATATAGTGGATCATTCATAGCGTGCCATAGGAATTACTCATTAAAATTTTACAACAATCCTTTTATTTAAAATAATGAACAACAAACTGTTGACTATTTGAATTTCCAATCGTCTCCTCAAATTACGTTCTTACCTGGCCCAGGATTTATTCACCCATTCGGTTGTAGCAGAATCATTTCCTTCATCGCCCACAAAATCCACTCCTGGTAGGGTAGGCTGGGTCTCCCGAACGTGACTAGCCTTTCTTTCACCACGAAACATTTTGTGTTTCTTATAATTATATTTCTCTCTCTCTATCCAACCTTTTTCACAGTGGGAGACATCAACTCAGTTGTGGATTTTACTTCATTACATCTAAACAAAAAGAAACACATTAATTGAAAATCGAATAATCTCAAAATCAAAAGAAAACAATGATTTTGGAAACTGTAAATCAGAAGATGATGTTTGCTAATAAATGTTTTCTTTAATGCAAATTATTTCTCCAAACAGAATACAAAAAAGTTATTGCTATAATGTACCTCAAGGGATTGCCAAAAAAGTGGTTTATATTCAAGGTATGTTAAATGCAGGGTTAGGTATCACTGTAATGTATGTATAAATCGGATTTTTACAAGGACCATTGCCAAAAAATACGTTATATATGAACGAATGTTATATCCGAGTACATTACATCGGGATTATACTGTAATTAATAAAAAAATCCAGTAAGTTATAAAAACAAATTAAATTGTAATCAATCTTTTAAACAGTGTTTCAATAGTTTTTATTCATTGTTAAATGTAATTCAACAGAATTAAAGCAAATCTTGATTAATAGTGACACAGATAAATCACAAATAACCTGCTTCAAATAAAACATCAACATAATTCTATTGATTAACTAAAATTGACACAATGTATAGAAATATATTAATGTTTACAATTTTTAGATGTGAATTAAAATTACTGTGGAGTGAAAATTTTGGTTTTGAATCTCTACACTAATGAACAAAATTATGTCATTAATTATACTTCATTATACAATATTAAATATATTTTATTGACAAATACAGTCTACTCCTGCTAATCAGAACACAGATCGAATCCCAAAATATTAGAATTATATATATCTACTTTCATATGGGGGATTGCAATAACCCTGAGGACTAAATTTAGTAATCTATAATAAACCTAAACCAAGACAGTTTATCATTAACATGTATAGAGTATATCATGTATAGAGTATATATTCAGGAGAATAGTTAATTGCATCATTGTGTATGTATCCCTTATTTAAATAAGAGTCTGATGAGGTGTAAATAACAGCAGTAAAATGAGGACTGATGCCATTATGTGTACCACTATTCAAATCACAGTCCACAACATATACTACTAAAAAATATTTTCTCTCTAATTGGAACAAGAACTAATAATAAATATTAGTACATAATTAGTAAAATAATAAAATGGAGAATTATTACTAAAAACATTAAGTGAATAGTAACTGTGATATATAATAAACAAACCATAATATAATAAATTAGACAAAATAAAAATAGTAATGTCATCAAAAAAGAAAATAATTGTGTTACTGTTAGTTAAAATCATATAAGAATTGATATAACCATATAATTTCTTACAAATTAAAATAATATTATTGGACTGGATCTTAGCATTATTCATTTTATTTATCTTTTAGTAATTTATTATATGAAATTTTTTATGTTTTATAAAATAATTTACAATTTACAATTTGAAATAATATTTATATCTACTATTTATATCTTATATCTCTTATTTCTATCTTATTATTTCAAGAACTTATAAAACAAATTATAACAAATACCAGTCAATGTAAAAAGAAAACATTAAAAAATAGATTAGAGATTAGTCAATCTAATCATAAAACAATAATCAGGTTAGTTGTAAAGTTTGTAAAAAGGTCATTATTCAGAACTTGATGTTGGAATACTGTTATAGAAATCATGGCACCAAGACAAGCCCTCATTAACCCATCTTTTTTGGCTACAGAAATGAGAATCTTGTTCTTGTAAGCCTTTTTTGGTGAGACATCTGAAAGATTAGGTAATTGACCATGTTGGATAATTGGTAGAACACTGTAATTATTGTTTGTCATATATTTGAAGAACACCTTTCCAACTCAGTTCTTTTTAACATTCAGTTGACATATCTTCAACCATTTCACAATGTA
>JAUZNC010052446.1:0-12055 GCA_034780395.1 Vannuccia rotundouncinata | reverse complement strand
GTTCTGTAGGAGGAGAAGAGAGTGTTCTGTAGGAGGAGAAGAGAGTGTTCTGTAGGAGGAGAAGAGAGTGTTCTGTAAGAGGAGAAGAGAGTGTTCTGTAGGAGGAGAAGAGAGTGTTCTGTAGGAGGAGAAGAGAGTGTTCTGTAGGAGGAGAAGAGAGTGTTCTGTAAGAGGAGAAGAGAGTGTTCTGTAGGAGGAGAAGAAAGTGTTCTGTAGGAGGAGAGGGGAGTGTTCTGTAAGAGGAGAAGAGAGTGTTCTGTAGGAGGAGAGGGGAGTGTTTTTTTAAGAGGAGAGAAAATATTTTTAAAAATTTCAACATATAAGTTATGCTTGGACCAGTTTGGGATAATAGCTTTTTTAATTGACCCAGACTGGTCTGGAGTAATAGCCACATTTAAAAATAAAATAAAAACACTATCTGTGATAAAATTAACTAATTATTAATAATTACTATATAAACAAAAACAAATGATATCATTAAGGTTATACTTAATATTTTGTATTGTAGTTATTAGTGCCAGTTAAGTTTTACACAGAGAGTGTTTTTATAATGAGTATAGCTTCATTGCCATATTCATGGCACATTCATTGACAGATTCAATTTTTAAGAGAGGGTAAATAGTAATGTTCTTTCGAAATAATTTTCATTTCCTCATCCATGGATATTAATTCATAGATTTGATTTAAAAAAAAAGATATTTTAATAAAGTTTTTAAATATAAAAAAGTTAGAGTTGCAATATTCATGTATTTATTGGAAGATTTGATTTCTAAGAGAATTTTTGTCCTTAACATTTATGATTGTCTTCCTTATTGTCTATTTGTACATATATGCATTAAACTATATATAATGATATTAAATTGTAAGTATGTATCTATATTTTTTAGACTTGATGCATGTATGTACCAATAGAACTTACCATGGCTTTATCTATTTGTTCAGGGGGTCATAATCATCATTTTGGGACCTTTTTCAATGATTTTCTAAAAACAATTCCAATATTAAAAAGTAATGTTTACTACTCCTCTCCCTCCTCATAAACATTATATAAAGTGGAAAAACAGTGAAATGGTAACTTTATTTAACTTAAATATCAAATTTACCTACAAATATTTTTTGCCATAAATGTTGATCTTTTTGAACTTTTGGTAGGGGTTGTATGATCTCTTGACTCCTGCAGGCTGCATATACCCATGGTATTTATACAGTTTTTGACATGTTAATTAGAAGATTTGTTTTCTAATGTAGAATACTTCAATTTTTGTCAATTGTTAATTAATTTTTTTAAATGTCCTAAATAAGTCCCTTCCTTAGAAATTGAATTTGTCAATCAAGGTGCCATTAACAAATTAACATATATAGTTATACTCATATTTTTATTATACATTTTGTTTTTACTGCAAATTTTTCATAATTTTAGGTGATATTAGTATATAAATAAATGTTTAATTTTGATGTTCATGCATTGTTCGTCATGGCTCAGGTTTGGATGGAAGTCATGTGATTAACATTTTTTTTAGATAACTGTATTGTAAAATACTGAGAATGTCAATACATCGGAAAATTTACTCTAATTTTTAAATTATATATAATTATACAACCATCATGGTGCCTGGATCAAATAATAAGTGTAGGTGTTGAGAAACTCTAATTACATCTACAATAATTCATAAATTTTGAGATACTGTATTATATGAGTGGTCAGATACATGGGGGTGATTATGGGGACCTGTGAAACCCTCCCCCTAACCCACTTCTAAAAATAATACCTATTTATAGATATAAAATGCCCCTCTAAAGAAAATAAACCCATTTACATACTACAAATTTAGAATTAACCAAGATATAAGCAATCTATACAGGCAGAATCTATATACACTGTTAAATTTCAATACAGTTTAAAATCAGAAAGAGTGACAAACTTGTCTATATAATATTTAATATTTTCTATTAGTATTTATAATAGACAGTCTAACAGGATAAGCACATTTATTAGTGCAAGCTGAAATAAATCAGTCATTATAATAACAACATAAGTGAGAAAGTAAGACACCTTAATTGTTTGAGTAATTTTATGTTATATTTTAGGGTCTTAGCCATGAAATCATGAAGGGGTGCGGGATAGGGGAGTTAGGTTCTGCAAAAAAGCACTTTTCACAAAATAATGGGTGCTGTTTTTAAAATTGATATATAATTATATTTTTGATAAGCTCAAGGGTGGAGGGAGGGGGTGGGGTGGATGGCCCCTATCCTTTCCCCTGAGTGATGTTTTAAATTTGTGATCAATATTTATTATAAATGAAACAATAGTCTTCAACGATTCATTTCTGGACAACTAAAGAACAGATGTTACTATACAGAAATTAGCAAAATAATATAGTTTGCTAACATGTTTTTTAACATGTTTGTTCATCTGGTGACTTCCCAATAATAACTCTGACTAGAAACCACTCAATTCTCTTGTTGATATCTCTGTATGCATAGTATAGCTTTCATAACTTGTTGATATCTTTTAAAATCAATTTTAATGACACTAAAATTAAGTACATCACCCTCATAGAAATTCTGGATCCATGCCTGGAATATGTAGTTTATAAAATATAATGTCAAAAGTTGGATTTTGTTTTTAGAAAAATACTATGTTTTTAATTAGTTTTAAAATTTAAAAAAAATATTTTATAAAAAAAGTTTAAAGTATATTATAGTAATATAATATTATAAAATAGTTTTAATTAAATTACATATATATTATCCAATATTTTATTGCACACTATATAAATTATATTTAAGTTGTAAAATCTTAAATATATTTCTGGTATCAATAATGTGTTTTTGGTATAAATCTTAATTTATGAATATGTTAATCAATACTGTACTAGAATATTATCAAATAAAACTAAATAAAAACATTTTGATCCTTTAAAAAAAGATAGAAAAATGTTTTCCATTTCTGATAGTAATAGTTATAGACATTACACTATATTAACAACCAGATCTGCAATCTAAAATTAAAAACATAGCTGGCATATTTGGCAAAAAATGGTAATAACTTCAAATTTATAAATCACATTGAAGTAATCTGCCTGTAATTTCAAATTAACTAATCAAATTGAAGTTTTTGCCTAACATATTGGCTAGGAATTTTAAATGCATAAAATTTAGATTGCAGATCTAGTTAAAGTATAGATATATAATGTCTATAGTAATGCTTTAACAATAACTTTAATTTCATATAAATTATACTTATAATAATATAACTAAATTTATATGGTGTCTTACAGGTGTTAAGTGTCCCAAAGAATAAAACCATAGATTTATTTCCAAATATATTATTGATTTTATAGATTTTATCTATATTTATTCATTTATTCTAAGTTTCTGATTAAAAGTGTAGATGGTGTGGGTCTGTCTTATCTGGGCTTACAAAAAAAATTTGTTAAGCTTTTATTATCTTTATTTATTTAGTTGATTCTTAATTTTTTAATCCAAGTTTTTAATGGAAAGTCTAAAGGAAAGTCAATTTAATGTCATATAAAATATTTTTTAATTATTGGCAACCTAGCTCTTTTAAACATAATGGCTACATTACCAACTAATCAGTGACCTAAATCCAATTGATATATTACCAAATAGTTGGCAATTGTTTGAAAATAGTTATGCCATACTGTCTAAGTTTTTCCAGAAGAAGAATTTTTATTTATTGTATTTAAATATTTAATAATGAAAATGATATTATAAAAATGACTTAATTTATGACATAATCATATTGGTGACATTAGAAAATAATTGAGTGGCCGTGGTGGCAAAGTTATTTGATTTGAAAAAAATATTTGATTTGAAATACAAGGTGTTCTAATGATTACCTATATAAGCTTTATTCATAAATAGTATAATTATATTTTTCTTGAGATACAGACATCTTACTTTGTGGTCTGAATTAAAAATGTAAGTTTTGAAATTATAAGATAATTTTATAGAAGAATATATTGTATAATATTTTTAAATGTTTTATGCAAACTTTTTATAAAAATAGACATTTATTAACAAAAGTTGACCATTAGCTTTAATAAAGTAATTGACTGCTTTGCCAAACAAAAACAACGTCAATTGTGCTTTATTAATCCATTTGTATAAAACAAATTTATTGTGTTTTTCTTAGAACATTTTTCATAGGTCCTATGATATGTAAATACTGTTGATATATTTTATATGCACTTTTCCAAGGACTTGTATAATATAACTACTGTTTTTCCTTGTTAAATATGGATTTAATATATGTATTACTATAAACTTTTGAAAACACTTAAAAAACATATATTAACTATTTTGAGGTAGTTTGGCACCCTTCGGACCCTGACAAAATCCTGGATACACCACTGGATTGTAACCCAAAAACATACTAAGGAAAACTGTTGGTGACGAATTGATTTTGATGATGAGAAATTGTAATTATAATCATTTGGACACATGTATTTTTAATAACTAAAAAAATTGGTTAAGTATTGATATAATCTCAATACATAGTGACAAGCTAAATGTTTTGGCACATTCATTGTTATTTAATAAAAAAATTTAATACAACAAAGAAGGTAAGAAATTATATAATGAATACATTTCCAACAATTAATTGGGATGATTATGATGATTGAATTAAATAGAATTTAAAAACTTTTTATGTAGCTAAAATATTACAATTGAGGCCCCAGCAACGATATTCAAATTTTCTCAGTTTGTATAAAAATTTTATTTCATTAAAACTAATTTATTTTATATTTTTGTCGCAATCAAAGATTCAATATTGGACTGTTGCCGACGAAATGCTCTTACTACCTAACTAGCACCGTCCTCAGTGTATGGAGGGAGAGGGAGTACGGCGTTTGGAGTGTTGTATGATATAATATATCCGACCCCAATAAAAGTTTGAAAAAGGATATGTATGTGCGAAAAAAAGTTAAATGTTGTAGGTAATTTTGACATAGGTGGGAGGGGGGGGGGGGGAGGAAAGAAGAAGCAAACAATCAATTTGAAAAATTAAATTAGAATCTTTTTAGAAATACATTGACTACATCATTATTATCAAATTATTGCATTACGTTACGCTATAATATGTTTTATTGTAGTATACTGAGCATTTCATTGATTTAGTTTGAAATATAATAATAATTATATTTTGATTATCTGCAATAACTGTTAATATATATAGGTTTTAAATTGTGAATCTTTTATTAAAAAACGAATATTTAAAAGATCGGAGTGGTAAATGTTAAAATTATTCATATCAATCAATATAAGGGGAGCTTAAATATGTTTATGTTTTTCAGCCCGTAACATTAGAAACAGGGAGTGTTTGCTGTTACGTTATATGGTGCATATAATTGGAATATATGTAACAGCAAAATTACCATAACATTTTTGGATTTGAGAAAGTACTTGTACTACGTGTTCGCTTCCTGATATCACTTTTATACTGATTAAAAAGAGATCTGTATGTTTTTATACTGATTGACAGTATTGTACTTATACGATATTGAATATAATCTAGGTAATTATATATATTATTTACTTAATTAAATTCCCAGAGAAAATATAGGTAATTTACTGAATTTTGATGCAGTATATACTATAATTTAGATCAATTTCGGTCAAGTTTCGGATTATTCCTTAATCATTTATTGAAAAACATGCTCCCATTAATTTCATACCCATTTAATTCAGTTTAGTTTTTTTTAAATATAGACATATATTAATATAATAATATCGAGACGATATCACATTTTATTCATGCCAAATAAAATTCATTACCTCTTTTATAAATCACGCAGCTGTGTCGGTATAGGCCAAATAATATAAAGAGATGAACACTCACTCTTTGCTAAAAGCGCTTAAGATCATTAATCTATATATATAAAAATCTAAATATATCTATATCACTAATCAATACGAATTCATGGCAGTTTAGAATGCTTTTATATGACTTGTCATAGTTAGTTATAGTGTGTAAATTTAGTTTCCAAATATTTTTTATAGTGTGGGTTCTTATCGCTCGTGATCTATATTCTTTGGCGCAGAGATTGGACTGAATGCATACTGGCACATGTCCCCTTATTTAGCATATTGTAGATAGATAGATAGATATAGGCTATATTTCAAAAATGACAAACGCATGATTGTTATGATACACAAGTAAAAGTATAAACAGTAATAATAACAATAATAATCAAGTATTATATAGTATAATAATAGTATTATACAATAAGTAATGTTAAGTATATCCGTAGGAGTTTAATGGTAGTCCTGTTCATGATAAAGGACTAGAATGTTGTCTAGGCGAACAACATTCTAGTAATGTATGTTTTGCTTTTGTTTTTGGATATTTCCTAAAAGTCATGAATACATCTTAATAGTTTCTATAATAACATATATCTGTTATTTTATTTGTTTGTTTATTACTATATTCTATTCATCCGCTTCGATTGTAGTTGTGGTTAAATATATATTTATTATATTATTATTTATTCAAATGTCATTTTATTTCTAATTCTAAAAGTAAAACCAGTTATAATATTTTTGTATTAAAAAATAGTTTTTTTGCCATGTGACCTAAATGCATAGAGTAATGTCTTGAAATTTAAAGAGTCTTATATAAATATGTTGTTGTTTTTCTATACGTAGTTCAATATTATATATACATTTGCATCGAGTAAATATTTTGATTTAAAATATTCATGAAAACCGCGAGCATCGATAAATATTCTTTTATATAAATTTTCGTTGGAGTATATCTATAGTTAAGATGTTTTTTAAACAATGAAATAGAATTCATGATGATTAAATGATATAATTATCTCATAAATTTTGAACCAAGGATACTTTATCTATCAAAACAAGATATATATTACATTACAATACATATAGGCGTCAGAAAGTTTCTAAAATGGAGGAGGCACAATTTCAAAATTATTTTTATAAGAATGTTAGAAAAAGTCAAACAAAAATAATGCAATACATATCGAAACAAAACAATAATTTCGGAATTTCTTCAATATTTTCAACAGTAGATTGTATTTATTAAATTATGTAACAAATTGAATTATTTAATTAAAGTTTCCAAAAACGTGACGTCGCCTAGCTTTCATTTCTAGACACAAAGTTGGAGGCGATTTCAACAAGATCAAGCGAATCGGTTCACTGCATAATCATACAATGATTTAATCAATTTTGTGAAATGGAAGTTCTTTGATTATACGTTTTTACTCATCTCAGCACAGAAAAGTCCGTTCTGCTGTTAACGTTGTAACAGGAATCCTCAAATAGAGTTTCATTACCTTGGGAATTTCACGCAGTATTTGCAGTTTCGTAACTAATTTCACACCTTCTGTTTATATCCGGAAGAAGCTGCAATTGTAGGGATTATTTTGAAAGATCAACATCAGCTTTGTAAAGTGTTCAAAAAGAGTCAGGATCAGACACACCTTCTCCCTTTGATGCTTTCAACAGCAATCGCGAATATCTCTTACAACTAAAAATTTAACAATATTTTGAGGGGCACAAAGATATGTTTGCCCAATAATTATATTTGAGGGGGCTGACCCCATACGGGACCCCCCCCCCTTCTTCCGACGCCTAAGGTACAATGCACTGTGCCATATGGCTTGAACATAAGATAATAATTTAAAGGTATATACAATACCACATACAGTACACACTATTCACAAAATATTTATAATATATATTCAGTCAAATATGAATAATGTAAAATATACGAAGTTTTAAAATTTAAAGTTAATATTTTAATTGTGAATTTTAGGATTGAATGAATGATTGAAACCAAATTTTAACATTTACATAACTCTGTAATTTACAGCTATATAGTTACGTAAATGTTCAACAAAATTCACTAATTTTCAGGAGAATCATTCTCTTTACAATTGATATAATATTTGCTGTAATTAATATTTCTTGTGAGCTTATAACGAAATTAACATAATTTGGTTTAGTTTCTGTCTCATATCTTATATACTGTAAAACATATATTTTAAAAAACGAAAATGAATTAAATTTACAAAATTACCACAACAGAAAATCCCGTAGATAATAATTCGTTTCATATAGCTAGCTATTTTTTGCTTACCGTATAATCACATATGCTTATATATTTATTGGTAATATATATGAGAGATTTTGAACTATTTTATTACAAATATAGCATTAGTTTTGAAGCATAAACAGTTTATAAAATTGTTGGGACAAAAAAATAAGTATGTAAACCCTCATAATATTTAATAAAACTATAATGCAACTGGGTGTCTTAGAAAGTTCGTATTTTTATATTTATATTAATGTGAATATATAATGGGACTAATAATATAACTGTTTATAATATAATAAAAGACGAACTTGATACACGAATAGACAATCTCAACAACAAGTTAAAATAAAGAATAAACTAAAATTTAAAAAAATTGTACAAACCTATCGTCTAAAGAATTCATGTCATAAAATGATTAAATGATTCTTCGCGTATTAAAAGTTTAATGTAAATTTATGTGGTCGTATTTTCTTTAGTTAAAAGTTTTGAAAAGTTGAAATTAAAATGGCTTATGCAAAGTCAAGGCTATTAACTCTCTATCAATGGCAATTGGAAGAATGGAAAAAATAGCAACTGTAACACCGGCCCACACAATGGAGCCAACTGTGGAAGATCTCTTTTGAATCGTATTCCAAAGTCGTTGATTTGTGAGAGTAATGACACGTCTGCTCTGAATCAAGCTGGACTGAACACGTTTTGGAAGCATTTCCAGAAGACCAGAGAAACGTTCATACCAGTTCTCTCTTTGTATGATTGAAGAGTCCGGCTACAAGTCACAATCAATATCAACAAAAATCAATATTTTTCTTTCTTTCAAAAGGTTATTTGCTTTGAATTTATTTCAAACATACGATTTTATTACTTTATATGCCATTTAATGATTACTTATATTTACTTATATTTACATAAATTTACTATATATTATTAGATTTAAATTTCCATGCAAGATTAATACAATATAAGTAAATAAAATAATGGGATAAATAAAACTTTACCTTTTTCATTTATAAAAAAGTTATCTTTTTTCAGTTTTTTTAATTTGCATGATCATACCAATGAGAAAGACCCAGTACCGAAATATTTATTAATACGGCATTTAATAAACTTAAGTATTTATTTAATAAGGTAGGTAATGCGTGCTTTTCTTCAATAGAACCTTCAAAATGTATTAAATAATATCAGAAGATTTAATGATTAGTGTTTTTAAAAGCAGCGCCTATCCTTATCGATCTCGAATGAAATGGAGGTAAATTTTCTTTTACAAAACTTTGTTATCACTGGGTATCACCAAGAGTCTTGAGATATTAGCCACGCGGAATAACCGACAATGGAAAACGACATCTATGAAAAGTACATTTTAGGTTTAATCTGTCCAAAACAATAATTTATGAATACTTTTCTCAAATGTCGCATTACAAGGTGAAAGAAAGACATCTTTTAGGTACACATTTAATAAGACACCTAATTCGATTTGAAATATCTTAATAATTATTTCTCAAAAGCATCATCGATCAGAACAACCCTAAGAAGGCACCCTATACAAATAGAAATGATTTTAATCAATACTTACCATCGGTATATAAATATTTCTCTGGTGTGAAAGTCTGCATAAGTTGTTTCGTATGATTTCTGAGGTCAAAAAATTTGTATGATCACTATAATTAAATGTAGCATCAGAAATATTTGTTGAAAGAGTGAAAGATTCCGCTTGTATGATTCTTTCGCCTGGTCGATCTGCCTTTGCCATTAATAAAATATCGTCAGTAGCACTTATTTGGGAATATTTTGAAGAAAGAGTCTGTGGAATTGTTTGAAATAAGTTGGATCGTTGTCGGGGTGATTTTTTCATTAATAATGCGGCATTGGTTGGTTTTATCGAAGGTTCCTTTGCAGTGTCATAGACTTCACTCTCTTGCAATGAAGTCACCCAAGGATAAGTTGTAGACTGGAAGGATTCCAAGTGTAAAATATTGTGGTTATGTCGAGACTTTCCATGGTGAATTTCACTGAAACTTGAATGTTTCGATTGTGGGCTGCTGAAATCGTTTGAAAATTTATTGTTTAATATAAAGAAATTTATAATTTCTTCATCACTTAGTTCGCAGTTTGAGGTAGAATAGAACCCTCCCTTCTCTGTTTCAGTGTTTATTTGAAAACTGTTAGTGTTACTACATGTTTTTATTAGGGGGTTAAAATCATTGTTATTGCTGCAATGTTGTAACTCTGGTGTCCACTGAAATTCACTGTTAATTTCAAATGTTTCAAATTCATCGTGTTCCTCCACAGATAACAAGACGATTTCTTGAAGTTCTCCATTCTGGAGAATAACAGTTGAGTCATCAAAATCAATTAATTCGCTTTCACAAGCGTTATACGTAAATGTAGGTTCTAACATATAATCCATTAATAGTGCTTATTGACAATTTTTTAATCTAGCACAATTTTATTTAACTATACTCTAAAAAATACTTTTATTTATATATAGGGTAAATACAAGATAAATTTTAAAAGAAAATGACGGTTAAATACAATGTTTTATTCATAGAAAGGTTTCAAAAATATTTCTGCAAACATGTTGGATAGTATCTTGTAATGAAATCCTGAATACAACTGTTTTTCGCAGTGATTTTTTACATTCTATTAACAAAAAATCTATTAGATTTTATTAATCTAACGATCGTTCGATAAGAAAATTTCTACTAAATGAATTCTGTCGATATAAAGATCGTTGTTAAAATACAATAATACCATTTTCAAATATATAATTCAATCTATATTTCAAACTATTAAATTCATAGTTTATTTTAGAGAATTATTAAAATTCATAGCAGGCGGAAGCTCCTCATATTATTGCGATATGATTAGGCATTTAATTTTAATTATATACATTTTATTACGATTCTAATAAAACGAAAGAGGTAAGTTCTATTAGAAATCGAAATATATATATGATGTCTATCATTTTATTAATTTACAATGCCTTTATTCCATAGATATAAAAATAATATCTATATTAAATAACAGACTTTATAATTTATTTAATTACATCTGTAATAAAACTATCAAGTAAAATGCATTACCATGACGACATACCCATAACTATAGTACATTACGTACCGCGATTAGCGGGAGACAAAATTCGAGAAGCACAATTACCGCCGAGACCACCCCGCTAATCAAGGTATGTCAATATCTTTATTTTTGATTTATATACCCGTGGGAAAAAAAAGTTACTTACCTAGGTTGTATAAAAGGAAAATTCTTCACATTGTTATGTTTTATACATGGCTGTCTTAAAGACAGCCATGGTTAATATTAATATTATTTTCAAATTGGGAATCAATATTTGAGAATTTGTGTTTAACATTATAAATATGCGAGAGATAATAAGATTTTATCTCCCTATAGACATATAAAACAAAAATAAAATTTTTTTATTAGGTAAACAAAAGAATTTAGCCCCGTCATTCTGGCAAAAATGTGGACAAATTGTGCCAAACAAGTGCAATTTTGGTATAAATAGGGATAATTTTTGTAGTTTATAAAAAAAGTTTTGCAGAGGCCGCGCAGTCATTTTTAAGTGGGGGGCTGAATTTATTATTATAAAATTTCCGAATAACGGTATAAATTAATTTTACATACGTCATTTTTGAATACCTCTCATTACCTATAATATCATGTTTACAAGAACAATTTTTAAACTGTTGGTGAAGAATTAGAATAAAAAAACACTTATAAATTATATTTTAATCAAAACACAATATAAATAATTGTATACTTATATTTTAAATTATATGACTTTGATAATAAAAATAATGTCTTTGTTTTCATTACATGCCGAGATTTTGCGGCTGCAATATAATTTTATTGCCGAGTTTTATATAACAAAAAATTATAACAATTATAAAAAATACGATTAATCAAAATAACTATTTCTGTAGAATCAGTTCAATTAATAATTAATTA